>CAIGRB010145209.1:49248-66042 GCA_903798255.1 Fraxinus quadrangulata
AGAGAAGTATTGGTTTGGGATTGGTCGTGGATTGTGGTGTCGTTTGGATTGGAAACTGAGCCCGAATTCATTGGTGTTTTGGAACCCAAATCTCAACAATATGCTATGGTGCCCCACGGTGGGTAGGAGCATGTTGAGTCAATATTTCCCTTGATGCCTCCCGTTCATTCTCCATTTCATCATCTTTGTTGTGTTTTTTTTTCGTAAGTCAAGAACGAGTTGACTTCTACATGGGAGAATTTGTTATAGAGTACAAGTACATCCCTAAGATCGAAGTTGGAAGAATTTATGTTCTAATACACTCTAAATATGCAACTAAATAGCATAAAGTATCTAGCGTAATAGCATTCAATTTTGGTTGTAACGGCACCTAAAGAAAGGTTTAAGGGACGGGTAGTGCATAAAGTGCAGTGAGTAGTGACTGCCAATGAAATTAATATGGTTCAACTATTTAAATAAATGAATCTGATTCATTAATGTACCTACTATTTAAGCTTTACAAAATTGATACTTGTTGGGCCTTGCAAACTTGTTATTTGTTGGGTCGGGTCATTGTGAATTTATCAAAATCTATTAAAAATCTGATTTTAATCTTCATCAAACAGGGTCTGAGGCTTACAAAAGGACAAATTTGATTTCAGAGTTGGATATTCACGATTTCTATACTAAACATATTATTTACTTTTTTTTTTTTTTTGTGGAATTGGATTTGAAAGGAACTTTAGACAATCCTATGCAATGGTTCAGTACATTTTTGTATAGAATCTTGTAAATTGCATATCAAGCCAATGATACAGTCATTTGTACACGACAAAAAGGATGACTTTAATACGTAATACTATTAAACTCAACTAGATAAGAGACATAATTGTAAAACAACTCCATCTACTTCTAGTTGAGTGGCTAACTGTGGAAAGAATTGATAAGATGGGAGGGATTATGAGTTTGAAATTCGAACACGATCTTCCTTCAAAATTTGTCTGTGCAACTGGATTTGATGAAAAGTAAATTCTTAAGTTAAATACTATGTACACTTGCAATTGAGTAGAATTGTCATGTTACTATTATGTAAGTTGTGGTAAATGTACATATAGATGCTAAAAACATAAAATGAGCAACAAAACGTATTATAAAATAACTCCATTTACTTCTAGTTGAGAGGTTGACTTGGGAGCCGAAATCACTCCGAGAGTCCGATGAGTGTGAGGTCCAAAGCGAACCACTTGTGGATAGTGATTCATTAAGGTGGTTCACCTATGCAAGAGAGAAAGCCATAAGTAGTGGAACACATGGTGAGTTTGTTTATTTTGAAAGATTTTAGAACGAGCTTAATATTCTCAATGTAACGTGTATAAATACCATTAGAAAAAGGAAACATAATCAAAGAGATTAATTTGGTTATAACAATCAAGTCAATAAAATGGTCGACACATGTCCAAAAGGTAGGAAATGTGTGGAATGCCATTCATTTTATTTTCCCACTCCATGCAGGTTGGAGAAAAAGGAATGCAATATTTAAATTTTAGTCCAAATTTTGTCCATCTATCTCTTCCACATCTAAATTATATTTTTCGACTGTTGGCTTAACGGTACCATACCTTTCAATGGAACACGGCCTTTGCATACTAATGAGATCAAAGTGTGCAGGTATGGACAGATCGGGAGGTGGCGAGAAATCAGTTGACAACTTGTTGTACTCAATAGCTCTCTTAATTTTTTGTTTAAAGATAAAAATCTAGAAGGCCAAAAATAGATAGTACTTCCATTTCTTAAAGTTTTCGAAACAATATTTTATTGTACATTAAATTAAATCGAACTGAATTAAACGGTCCATCCCAATTTTTAATATTTTAAGTTGTAAAAGAAGAGGATTGTATTTTCCTTATTGATTTTCTCTAATCTCGGGCAAATTAACCTTAATCTTGTCTTTCCCTTCATATTATCCATATTTCTTAGTTCTTGAAATTAGAATATTGGAATAAATCTCACGCTACACCACTGTTTGATGCACGTTCTTAAGTAAATAATGTATTTTAAATAGTGATGTGATGAAAAATATGTAGTTAAAAAAGAAGGAAATATTTTGAATTTGTGTGTAATATTATTTTATTGAAAATTGTGTAATTGAAAACGAGAATTGAAAGAATACACTTTTTTAAGAAAGTGGATCAAACAAGTAGCGAAAGTTTATAATAAACCTAACGATTTTCAATAAGCCAAGAGAATATAACACCACCGTTCTCTTAAATGATAACTCGCACAATAAATTGCTTAAATCTTGACCATGTATTTCTAATCCGACAGTCCATAATTACCCGGGAATTTTCACCCCCTCAAAAACTTTAGCCTTTGAACCAATGGTTATGCGGACAAATGTGCCGTTTGAGGTTCAAACTTTTGTCCTAACGGTAACGTGTGACCGTCTATCTCCGTCACAATGGCCCCTTCTACTCGGTAATATCTAACGCAAACCTTAACGTCAAGTAAACGGCACAGTCACTGACCCCTAATAAGTATTCGTTATATACAAAATAATACTTGTATATTCAACGGACAACGGGCAAGGTTTTTTTCCTCGACGCGCAAACTAAGAAATTTTTTTCTGTTAAGGGTGAAAATTTTCGTTTATTAGGATTTTATGTTCAATTGAGCTTATTTTTTAATTCTGAAAGTCAGTTGATGTACCTTTTAAATTATTGATATTCATTTTCTTTTCAATCTGTGTTCCGTATGTGTTTTACTTGCTCTTTGATCAATTTAACCATGTATGTATCGTTTTAATTAACTCCGATAACTGAAATTTTGTTTTCTGATTTGGGCCTTTTCTCGATCATTATTGGATTTTGAGATCTGGGCTTATCAGAATTTTATGTTTTTATAGTTAATTAGAGGGTTTTGTTTCACGTGTCAAGTTTATTGAAATTTGATGTTTTTTTTTATTGGATTAGGAACTTTTGATTTGACGGTGATGAGTAGGAGCAATTAAATGGCAGAGGTGAAATCAGAGGAGCGTTGTCCTGAGAACAAACAATCTACAGCTGCCTCGGGCTCTTCTTTTTCGGAAAATAGTGGTAGTGTTACACTTAAATCACCCGAGATAAGTAGTCCCAATAATACATCCCCATCTCAAAGGTATTGTTTGTCATTGCTTATTTAATTGTGCTTGCTTGTATAAACTTTTATGTTTCTATATCTTTCATTGGGATTAAGTTGTTGTTTTATTATTAAACTGGCTATAGTGTTTTAAGGAGCTGAAGTTGATTGCTTGTTTTGATTAGTAGTTTCATGTATGCTGTACTTTATTTTGTTAACATTTATCGTGGGCTATATTTGATTATGTAAAGTTGATAAAAATGACTAGCTGGTTTCGCACTTGCTGCAGAGGTGGGCTTTCATTTATGTTGATGTCATTAAATTTGCCTGCTATGCAATTGATTGTGCATATCATAGAAGCGGGGAATGTTGGGTGTACTACATAAAAGTAGAGCCTTGTCATATCGTGTTTGTGTTTGTTTTTAATCTTGTGGAATTTGAAAATTTATTTAGCTGTGGTAGAATTTTTCATGTCAATGAATAATATTAAGAAACTAAAGTCAGGGTGGATGTCAATACATTAAGATGAAACTATAAACAACACTGCTATATAATCCATTCACATTATGAAGTGTACATGTATAAGTATAACCCGTTCCTATATTTATATCTCCTGCACTCTTGCATGAGCATTAGACTGTCTTTTGCACTCACTAGAAATGCTTTATCCAATTCTTATGACTTCTCAAAAACCTCAAGGTTATGAGTGTCTGATTCAATGACATAAATACGTTTTATAGGAGAACTTCTGGCCCAATTAGAAGAGCTAAGGGAGGTTGGACTCCTGAGGAGGTAAAAAGTTAGTTTTCTGAAATATATATACTTAAGAAGCGATGGTTGTGCCAATCTTTGGGTAAGGTAAGCCTGTCTACAATCGATTTTAAGGTTGACTCTTTTTAAGTGAAATTATTTGTAAAACTTTAACAGATACTCTTTCATCTATTCTTTTATTTTTTCTTAGAAGTTACATGTACAAGTGGTTTTAGAAAGAAAAAAAAAAATACTCCTGTCATCACGTCGTTTATGTCCTTCCCTTTTCTTTTCTCTTTGATCTTTTTCCTTTTGCTGTGGGTGGGTGGGGAACCTTGGTTCCAGTGTGACATATCGGAGTCAACAACCATCACACTTTCATTTGGCTATACTCGTGATCAACAAAATTCTTTATAATTTGCCACAGGACTGTACATTAAAAAGAGCCGTTGCCGCTTTCAGAGGGAAGAGTTGGAAGAAAATAGGTATAATTTACTAACTATGGTGTCTTTTGCAATCACATGATGCACCTTAAATTGGACGTCTGTGAATTTATTCTTAATTTCTTTTATGATCTCATGGTGCTATTCTTTATATTTTGCAGTGTTATTAATACTGAGTAGATTTGATTTAGTTCAATAAATGTTCCGTAGTGAAAAGATTAGGCTGTTCCCTATTGATTAAATGAAATGGACGAGACCTTAATGAATAGTAATGAAGTTTAGATTGAGATTTACATCTCCTATTTGCCAAAATTTTTAAAATCTTCAATATGTGACATTTCAAAGTTTGATATAGTGTGGTTTGTTTGACCTGCATTCTTTTCCAAACTTCGGTCTTAAGAGGCAACATTTGATATTGTCATTATGTCTCGTGACATAGTTATATAATTCCGTCATGGCCTTGGTATACTTGAATACTTTTTTGGAATCATGATCAACGAACTTACCTTTATTGCATTGATGTGTCTGCAGCCGAATTTTTTCCAGATAGATCAGAAGTGCAGTGCTTGCATCGGTGGCAAAAGGTTCTCAATCCAGAACTTGTTAAAGGTCCCTGGACTCAAGAGGTTGACAGCTAGTTTTCCTCTTCTATCGATATTTGCAACAATGGTTTAAGATGTTTCATTGACTGATAATGTTAGTGATTTCAAGTCATATTGCTAACTTTACTTGCAGGAAGATGAGAAAATTACAGAACTGGTAGCAAAATATGGACCTACAAAATGGTCTATTATAGCAAAGTCATTGCCAGGTCGAATTGGGAAACAATGCCGTGAGAGGTAATATTTTAGATGCAATCTAGCCATAAGTACTTTTTTTCATACCCATTGATTTAGGTGGTTAGAGCATGTTTTGTGTAGACCTGAAGAAGCTCTTGTTCATGAAAGTGTTGCTATCCTATTAGAATAAGGGTATACCAAAATTGACATAGCCTCAAAAGGTTGTGTGTAGTTCACGACTGGTTCCTCCGGTAGATGTGGTAGCTGTTACAATGTATAGGATGGAACAGGAAAAAATTTATTAATATTTGGAACTGTAAAGGATTTTATTAATTGAATGGCTTTGATTGGGAAAAATCCTGGCACACTTCTATCTGAAAGTACCAAAGAACTATATGAGGATATATATAGTATCAGGCAGAGACGCATGAAGCCAAAAAGTATTGAGCATTTGCCTCAAAATTTTGACTCTTGAAAACCCTCCCCCAATCTGCTTTCATTGCAAATGCTACTTTGAACATAATTAAGTCATTCAGATGCATGCAAGGTGCTTAGCTTTTTGTAGCCAAGTAATAATGTGTATTGATAGTGCACTATAACTTACATGTAAAAAACACATGGTAAATTATGTTCTTTACTTTTCCTGCACACTCACATTGACATGTTATTTATATGCACGTGAACAATTTATCATATTTGTAAGAGCTAATATGTTTTCTGATTCTTCAACTAAGCACTAAGTATTTCTTAAAAAATTTAGGTGGCACAATCATTTAAATCCCAATATTAAGAAAGATGCTTGGACTATGGAGGAGGAACTTACTCTGCTGAATGCTCACGGGATTCATGGCAATAAATGGGCTGAATTAGCTAAGCTTCTGCCTGGAAGGTACTGTTCATTTATACTTACATAGTTCTACTGGAAAATGAAATTAAGGAGTTATATTTGGTGGGCCACATAAAAAGAAACATGCCCCTGGATTCTGGATTGCATCGTCTTTGATCTAGGAACTTCTAGTATCAAAATATTATTCATGATTGCGTTTTATAGTTATTGCCTACATGATATTCTCCTTTTAAATTTTCAAAATGAAATAACATATGCATGTGCCTTACTTTTGTATAAAAGATTAGTATCATTGTTGTACCTAGATAACAGGACTCAAAAAAGTAAAGAAGATGCTATTGACTCAACTTTGTACCCTTGACTCAGGATTGAAGCTTTAGGAATTACATAGATATCTACATCACGATAGGACAATTTCTTGAATCCGTTGCAGTGGATTCTGGAATTTTTACCAAATTCATAATTGCATCTCCATAGCATTGAAGGTGATGTGGGATGCTAATGGATGATACCATAAATTAAGCATTCAATTCCTAAATCTTAGGATGTTATTTTTAGCACCTGAAGTAATTTTGTCCAAATAGCTATACCTAGGGCTAGGCAAAAACCAACCCAAGCCCCTCAAATCGACCAACCCAATCCAACCCAAACTAACCGGTTTGGGTTGGCTTTTAAGTTCAATTGGGTTAGGTTGAATAATCAAATTTGAGGTCGGGTTGGATTGGGTCTCGGGTTATGAATTAAATCACAATCCAACCCAACCCGTTGAATTGAAAATTTTAATACCTAAAATGGAAAAACCTAAATAGACACAATAGTGAAGACAAGAAGGATTTTGAATGAACAAACATCCCACTTTTCCACATAGGTTGATTGGTATGAATACTATATACAAATGCAAAATAATTTAAAGATAAACTAAAAATTAAAGACGTGATGGTGAAATGAATAACTTTCAAAAAAAATTAAAAAAAAAAAATACTCCATAGTTTCAAGCTTATTTATAAATTAATTTTCAGAAAGAATTCCTTATATTAGTTAAAAATAACGGAGATTTTCAAGTGGTTTCAAACTTTAAAAATTGTTCAAATTCAACAAAAATAATCGGATCCAACTTGATTTGGACCAAAGCCCAAACCGACCAACCCAAGCTTGATCGGTTTGGGTTGGATTGGGTTTAAACTAATAATTGGGTTGGGTTGATTTGATTTTAGATCAAACTGATCATGTTGGATTAGATTGGTTTTTTAACCAACCCAAACCCAACCCACACCCAGCCTTAGCTATGCCCCTTAGCTACTACTTTGCTTTATGTGCAAGTTTCCAGAGATTAAGATCCTCAAGATATAAAAAATTCTAGAAATATAGTTTCTATCAAGTAGTTGGGAAAGGCTTCCTTGAGATGGATTTTATGTGTGTTCTTTTTCTCGTCTTCGGTTACATCTAAGGCAGCTTTCAAGTTGGCAATATCTTGTAATGTCTGTAAATGAATCTTTCAATTTATTATATCCTACTTATTACATCTTGCTTAATAAATGTATCATTTTTTTCTAGACAATTCCAGCTGGAACTTTCTTTATTGACTGCAGGACTGATAATGCTATCAAGAATCACTGGAATAGTTCTTTGAAGAAGAAGTTAGACTTCTATTTGGCTACTGGAAATCTTCCATCAATTACTAAAAATGTTCCTCAAAATGGTTGGAGAGACATGAACAGAACAGCTTCAGCTGGAGAGCTTCTTTGCTCAAAAAAGGGATTGGATTCAACTGCCTCAGCTTTGTCTGGAGCTACTGATACACATATAATACAAGAAGGGAAGGATAAACTAGAGACCAGTACCAAGATTCACAATATAGTTGCCTCAGCTAGTGATCCCCCGAATGAGTCTCTCGATTCTGAAGGTGCTAAAAGTGAGATAATGCCATCAGAAGCAGGCAACATTTATTCAAGCCCAGGATCTAAGTTTGAGCAATGTAGAACACATAGTGAAGCTGATAAATGCAGGACAATAGGAACATCGATGCATAATGATACTGCAATATATGGGACACTATATTATGAACCCCCACAGTTAGATAATTATGATTTGCTAGATTCAAATCTTCCAAATGTTTCTTGTATGCAGTCTGAATCAGATGTTAGTTGCATAATATCGCCTACGACCTTAGTGACTCCACCCAGTGTTAAGGGTGGAAGTTTTTCCTCACAAACTCCAGAATCTATATTGAAAATCGCTGCCCAAAGCTTTCCAAATACTCCATCTATATTACGAAAAAGAAAATCTGAAACTCAGCTATCCACGCCATTAAGTAGAATTTGGAAGCCAGATAAGGAAGCAGTTAAGGAAACAAGTCAGTCTACTGATGAGCATAATCAAACAAATAGTATAGAGGATACAAAGTTGCAAGGCATAATTTTGCATTCAGATCCTGCTTGTGCTGGTGTCATTGACTTGTGCAATGGGAAGTCCTTCAATGCATCTCCCCTGTACCAGTTAAGACCCAAAAGAACTTCTGTTCTTAATTCCGTGGAGAAGCAGCTTGACTTTACATTAAATGTGGATCAGGAGTGCTGCGAAGAGAAGGCCAAATCTGTGGATTTGTCGGTCAAAAGAATCCCTCCTGTGACAAAGTTTGTCTATACACGTCAAAGACGGGTATGACTTGGAATGTGAACGTAAGTCTCTTCCTGAGTTACAGCATGACTTATGATTATGTACTGCTGCTTATGCATGTCAAGCTTCAAGCCAGATAAGTATCTCGAGAGCATAGCTAGTTTGTGCATAGATCAACAAGTGGTTACTTGTGCTCGTTCCAAAGTAGTTATGTCTCTTTATTTCTACGAAACATTGACTTTGTAGAAATTTTACTTAATTGCATTAGTACAAGACTGGCCTACTAGGAAGAATACCATAATTCGTAATTGCAAAACATGTTTATGTACTAGAATACCAAATTAAATAAAAATGAAGTTCAGACTCCATGTTTGTAATAAAAATGAAGTTCATACATCACTTCTCCCCAGTCCCACCCAAAGAAAAGGACTTGCTGATATCCTTTTAGTCTTTGAATTGTGCTTTTCTTCCAAACATGTTTTTCCCTCATTTTTTGGGTCGTGAACTGTGTGATTCTTATGCATTCCTGTTTTCCATGAACAGCTATTGAAGGTTGAAAATAGTGCTGAAGTTGGTTAAGATCTTCAGGTGGTGTATTGATTAAAAACGGAGGTTATGAGAAATATTTAAGACGCCCCCTTCAACTGCCAAAGCATACATTTTAAGGTATGTCCTGAATTTCCAATCTTAGGATCATGGAGAAGCACAGGTGGTCCTGATATTGTTTTATGTTATGAATAAAGAGCAATGTATTCTTCTTATTCTTGAAATGTCACTGGAGGTGTAATTGATTTGTACAGATATCACCTTGTATATAGAAACTGAAAAATGTGGTTATATCGGAATTATAGTTCTCCCTAAATAAGGTCAACTTGTTCTATTAGTATTTTGCCTCGCGGACTGTTTTCACGATGCAAAATTTTTGATGTCATGTTGATGCAGATCACCAACATTGCATTCATTTCTCGCATTTATTATCGGGGGCTGCTTATCCGATGGCCAAATTTGTAGATTCGATTTTCCACCGATCTACAATCTAATTTTGACACCGATTATCAGTCTAATTGCTACTGATCGGATACTGCAAACATCATCAGCAGGTTCTGTCAGCTTTATTTTTATCTAATTATGTGAATACCACCAAATAGTTCTATGACCAACACAGTACAAGGAACGTTCAGGTTGCAGGAGGCCAAAATCACCATTTCCTGCATAGTAGTAGAAAACGTAAAACAGAATCGACTTTCTGAAGTCATATATTACTGTTTCTTCTTCTTTTTTAAAGAAACTTTTCGGAAAAACCTAATGATTTCGTTGTTCGATTAATCCTACGATTTTCTGCATTAGGTGGATGATTAAACTTGAGGGATAACTTGCTTCCCATCTTGGCCATTTACTAGGGATTGGCAGAGAAATGAAGATTTTTGACGTGGCTGTTTTAGTCCACTTATTGACCGTTTTCAAGTCTGGTAGGTTGTAAAATATGACATAATCACCCAAAAAACAATTTCTCAGATTCATCATCAAACTATTTTCTCAAACAAATTGAGATAATCAGTAATTTTTGTTCGAGTCTTTAAGAGCATCTCAAAGACACTATTTAAATATAACATACTTTCTATTTTAAAGAATGAGTTTGGCTTTACAATCGAAACATTTCAATTTTCAATTAAAGAAAATAATATTATAATTTAAAAGGAAGCTAATAAAAATAAAAGAGGAAAAATAATAAATATTTTTTTGAAATACTTTTTCAGAATTTGATCTTCAAGGTGAGGTAATAAAATTAAATGTTAAAACTCTAAATTTGTACACTAAATTTATAGATGTTCTCTAAATTGTAGAATATGTTCTTTAAAAATAAAAAGTTTCTTGGAGATGGTCTAATCACACATTCTTAAAAAAATTCAGTATCTCAAAATATATTTTTTCCCAAAATTTTATTTTAGTGAAGCCAAAATAGAGACTAAATTTTAATTTAACAACGATAAATTAAGAAAAAATAAGATATTTTGCAACTGCTGCTCACAATTCAATTCAATAATATTTTTTATTCTAGCTTTTCAATTTTTTCCAGAAACATTTATTAATTTTTTTTTCATATTTATTTAGTCCAGATTTAATGTAAATTAAAATTAAAATTTTAATAGATTATGATAAAAAATGATAAAATTTGTGATTGAAAAGTTATGAATTTTATGAAATATGTGATCAAAATTGGATAATTAACTTCGACTTAAATTTTAATCTACACCAAACAAGATCTTAACAAATATTTTTCAAACTCTCTCTCTCTCTCTCTCTCTCTATTAGGTAGTTTTTGGAGAGTTTAGTGGAGATCTGCTGGAGATAAATTGCCTGCGAAATTACAGATACCACCTTTTTCTATCTTTTAATGGGTCATAAACACCTATCTATATCATTAAAAAAAAAAGTCTACTTAAGACTGTTTGAATGAATTTTTTATTTTTACTTTTATTTTTTTTGTAAAAAAGTTTCTTGATAAAATTATCTTAAACCAACTTTATCTAGAAGCTCTTCTAGTCAAATAACACATTTTCAAAATAGTACAAAAACGTCTTAGTCTCAGAAAAAATTTGAACTTTTCAAAAGTCATGTCAAACAAAACCTTATGGTTTTTAAAATAATTTTCTCTTTTTTTTCAACTACACATTTTTCAATAAAATAATTTTACACATAAATCCAAAAAAAAATTCTTATTTTTTAACCACATAAAATTATCAATCTACTATTGTAAAATACATTATTAGAATAAAAATTGGGCTCAAACGGGCATTTAAATTATTGTTTGATCCTCATTATTTATCTTCTTTTCAATTACATATTTTTCAATAAAATATTATTACATGCAAATTCAAAACTCTTCCTTATTTTTTAACCGCACATTTTCATTAATCCACTATTCGAAAATGCATTTTTATCCCCTGCTTGGCCTTAATTAAAATTATAATTCATTTTTATCTCTCTACACATTCTCCAATAAAATAATATTAAATATAATTTCAAAAAAATTTCTTCCTTTTTAACCACGCATTTAATAAAAAACACTATTCCGACCTTAAAATTTCAATTAATTGGAGGCAAATAGGATGCTTAGAATAAAAAAATTGGGGGTTCAGAGAGGCACTTAAATTATCCAATAAACCTAGATGAATCTTTAATCCATTGAAAAAGTCCAGGTAACTCACGACACCTAAACTAGCGCGCTATATAGTATTATTCTTCACACAATGGAGCACTTGAGTCTCCAACTAATCATTCGAAGCAGTTGAGTCTCCAACTTTCATATTTATGGCAGTTGAGTCCGAATAAAAGAAATGTAATGCAGAGTAGATTAAGGACAACTACAAACTTCTTGCAATTTTCTTTTAAAAAAAGAAAGAGAGAAAGATGATGTTGATGAAAGAGAATTCTTGAATTGATAGTTGGCCTAAACTCACATCAGAAGAAGCCCGCCAAAAAAATTCCAACAGAAATGGACGAAATAAATTTATATTTTATTCAGTAAATCATCTCTTTATATAAATTGTATCAAACTTAAACAAACCACTGAGCTATGAATTCACATAATAGCCAAAATTTAAGAAGAAACTAGCAAATGTTCAATCTATATATGTATATATCAAACTGGAATATACTACATTCAATTGATACAATCTTGTTCATCATCAGCAGAGCTGTGCACATAGCCCCTGAATCTGCCTTGCAGTCGGATTTAGCAAGGAATACGTCTTGCTTTTCCCATTACTCGAGCAAGTTAGTGTATATTGGTTCCCCATTTGCACAGACTGCAAAATTGACAGAACCGAATTAGATCGTGCAAATATAACAAGACACGATTTATAGGATATCGACACTTGTAAATCTCACAAATGTTACAGCTGTTTTAGTCAAAATTCTGCCTAGGGGGTAGCTCACAAGCTCGCGCCTGAGGCAACTTGTGGGCACGAGCCAAGCAACAAAAAACTATTGTGAACCAGCTCGCATGTGGCTCGCGAGCTAACACCCCTACTAGAGGGAAATAAAATAAAGAAACCTGTTAAGATATGATTTCAACCTTCAACCAACGTGATCTTATTCACTATAGAAATAGATTTTTATCACGCTTTATCGAAAATATAGTTTGCCTTCAATAAATCATATAGGATATAATCTCCTTCCTTCATTGAATACTTCCTATAATCCATTTTTTTGCCAAGTCGACTTGAACTGTCTCATACGAGAAAATTTGCAATCCTCTTGACAAAACATAAATAAAAATTTAAAGCAATAGCCTTGTATACACTGCTCACACGAATATAAATTATTTACTTCCAAGTTCATGCTATTTAATTCACGGCATGTTTGGTAGGGGGGTGGATTGGATGGTGATAAACAGTATTAGTGCCTAAAAACAAGCTAAAATCTTGTTTACTATAGTTCAGTCCCTAGCGAACATGAAATAAACAGTTAGGTGTGAACGTGATATGAGAGCAATACTGAGATGCGTATAATGAGAAAGGGACTTCACAATTCCTCACCTGACAAGAGGCGGGCTGCGTGTTGCAGCTCCACCTTTTAGTAGGTACGCAACTCAGATAATGACACCACGAACAATGATCATTCAAATCAACTCCACGGAGAAGCATAACCAGGCCAACAGTAAACCTGTCAAAATTCATACTTTTAAGTCAGAACTACCACTCTGCCAGAAAACACGTGTAACGAAGTCCACTGGAGAGTGAAATGACATAAAAACACAGCTAAAAGTCTCGGAGGCTCACCCTACAATCAGAAGGATCAACGAGAGGATCCACAATATGCACTGATATGTCTTAAATTTAGGTTTAGCTGATGTCAAAGAATATCCAGGAGCATATCGCTGGTAAACCCATCCAAACTGCGGACGGATTAGAAATACAAACCCGAGAAGAAAACCAGATAAAAATCCTCCGAGATGAGCAAAGTTGTCCACGTGTGGTAGGATGCCTACTGATAGATTGATAGCAATAATTATCACAAGGGTCACCATTGCTGCTACCTAAAAAAAAAGATTTATGTAGCACGATATTTAAGCTGGAAAATGTAAGAAATATGAACTTCACTGCTTCATGAAAGCATCATCCAATTGTAGTTGGGAAATTACCTTGTTGGCATATATAGTCCAATTAGTTATGAGTTCTGAAAGCATTCCCCCGAGTAAACCAAAAAGTGCACCGGAAGCACCGACGGATATATTTGACTGAATAAAGAGGGCAGATAACAAACTCCCACCAAGTCCAGAAATGACATAAAGCAACCCAATGCGTACTACAAAATGCAAGGCACATAAAACAATAAGTAACAAAATCAATAAATTCGACTGTGAAATAAACTCGGACATTTTCTGATGTAGAATCAGACTATATCATATGGAAAAAATAGAACACAAGTCAATCAAAAGATGTTAGTCCGTAAAAATTAAGCGCATAATTAATGTTAAGAACCCAATAGGCTTTAGTAATCATATAAGCAATGCCTCATGCCAGTTTTGGTGTTCTAAACTGCTAAAAATCAGGCCAGCAAACTATAAAAGCTATGCAAAGGGCAAGGTATTTGCACACACAAAGTAATACTATTTTACCAGATATTATTTTTTAAGAGTCATGACAGGCTCTCAACCACTTCCATAGGCATGTTTTTCATAAAATAGTGTGCACCAATTCATACAGCATAAGAAATTTTTTCGTCAAGTATGATGCAAATTGTAATTGCTTATTACAATAACTAATGTTAAAACAATGAGCACGACAATAATCAATGTCATCATGGTGCGTACAGTTACATACCAAATCCAAACTCCTGCTCAAGCCGAATGCCAATGACTAACAGACTCAACATGTTGGCCAGCAAGTGAAAAACTCCACCATGCAACCACATACAAGTTATAAGGCGCCATCCTTGGTGTTTGTGGACCACTTTACCCACGTCTAAAGCACCCATCTTCTCTAACCTAAAGAAAAGTGCATAAGTAGGGTGTTTTAGATACAATTACAACATTAGATTCATCATGTACTATTAGAAAGTTAAGATTGCAGGCTCGCGGCTTATCTCACGTATGAGGAAATAAAATATTATAAACTCGTAGCTATAGTTAATACCTCTCTATGGTGGTGAAACCATTATCACCACAGAGAGATCAGATGTTCAAAGATCATATGCTAATCTATGTGTAATAAACAAAAGAACATTGTAGACCTGAAATATGAAAAAGGTGAAGCCATATAAACACAGTAATGATCAAATTCAAAGACTGAATGTTGTCAGAAAAATGCAGTGAACTCAACTATCTAGTTATCAACATATGCAGATAACTTCTTGTCAGTATTGTCACTACTTTATTGATCAAACAATTGTGCACACAAAAGACATGTAAATATATACATCAGTGATAACATACAGAAAATAATAGCTGGGAAAGCAAGTTTCTCAGAGACTAAATCTAGTATGCTCAAGAGACATACTGACAGCACCACTCTTCTCGTCCATTTTCCGATTAAGGACTGAAGTGGATGGCTAGCCGGATTGATACACTAACTTCTTCATTTACATTTTCCTCTACTTCGCTTTTCAGGAGCAACATATACATGGTGCAACAATGAGAGTTTTTCATAGCTGTAATTGCATCAAAGTGCATGGTACATATCAACCCTCTCTGTACGCTATTTGCGCGTGTAATGTGAAAAAACATGAAAATAACTATTGCTAAACTATCAATTGAAACCTTCACTGATCAAACGTTTATTCACAATGCAACCAATTATAGGCTCATGTACATAGATTTGGTTATTACTGATTACACCCTGCCCTCCAGATAATTAGATTATCATGTCTTCTATAAGCACGAAAATTGGATGTAATAACTAGAACAATAAGGGACTTGCAAACCATCACCACTTCAACTAATCTTATTCCGACTATCTACATTTTCCATCCAATTGCATAATTATTTGTCTCTCCATTCTATTCAACTGAAACTTTACAGGCCAATTTGATCAATCTAACCACTTCTACCAGAAATATTAATAGTGGAATGCACCAAGACACTCATTTTTCCAAAACAAACAAATTGAAAATTCTAAACGGGGAAAAACACAAAAACTCGATATAGGTGCCGAAGATTGAGGGGCTTACGCAGTAGAAGATGGACCGAGGAGGGGATTTTCTTTGAAGGGCTGAAATGAGAACCTCCCCAAAAAACCAGCGACACAAGAAACAGAATTTTTTGGGCAATTATTAACCGACATAGTGATAATAAACATCACTACATTAGCCAAAACAAACGAAGGTACCAACCAAGGGAACCATTTCTTAAAATGCTTTACTTCTCTATACATAACGGTGGTTGGACTTTCGTTAGCAGCAGGAGCGCCGCCGGTGGGTGGTGGCGATTCAATCTCCACTGGGTGAATCATGTTGAAGCCCCGCCGTGAATGGACTCGCACATGAATCTCTGGTGGCAGGTTTCCTCCTCCGCCGGCCATCGGAATATAAAGAAAAAACGCAACAAAGTAAAAGAATGTTGGGTAAGAGTTTGTTGTAACAGTCAGGTGGTGGGCAGATTTTAGGCGGGTGGAGGAAGAGGGTGGTCGGGGGTTAGGTCAACGGTTTAACGGCTTTGCAATTTATAGTTTCATACCATATCCATCTGCCCTTGCTTGAGTTTGCATCTGACTCTGTCTGTCGCTGATGTAATTGCCAAACCAGTTCTTTCCATTGTCCTTGGCAGTTGGAACTCTATTGTTTAATATTCTTTCGTAAATATTACTAATAAAAAAGTTTATTTGAGCAAATTTCATAGACATCCCTGAGTTATATGACAAATATAAAAATATCTTATCTAGTTTAGAAAATTGCAGATAAGCAACAAAGAATTTGTCGTTTCCTCAAGTCCGATTGTTTAGGCTTTTTTTATTGAAGAAATGGTTTAAGTAAACCTGAAAATGGTTTGTGTACGTGTCTCCAAATCCTTGTCCTTTGTGGGTGTTACTTTGTGCCCCTTCTTTGAACGAGTTATTGAACTTTTTTTTTTTTTTTGATACCCAGATATTCTACTTTACGTCACACTATATCCTGGATCACCCATCACCGACCCCTCAGCAATGGGCGGAAGTAAATCGTGGTATATACCCAAGTTGACCAGGGTCCGTGCACTCTTTATACTCTTGACCCCAAGGGAGCATTCTCCATGAATATTACATCACCAAACTGCTCCACTCACAAATGA
>CAIGRB010145216.1:7945-32325 GCA_903798255.1 Fraxinus quadrangulata
CATATTTCTTCTTCCATGCAGTTGTGAATCAACTCAGTGCATCAACATTTCACTCCCTACACAACAACCCTTTTAGTGAATTAACTTCATGTGCTTCTGTTAAATACTCTGCAATTTTGCAGTCAGATGCAACATTTTGCAGCTAATTAGTGTTCACAATAGTATTAAGATAGTTGACATCCCACCCTATAAATCCACAAATGCTGCCTATTTTTCGTTAGTCATTACGCACAGGTTCTGGTAAACTGCACTGGGAAACAGTAGAGAAAGAGGAAAGGAATGGGGATGCCACCGGCAAAGGGACAACGTGAAAAGAAAGAAGATGGGCCATTTTAAAAAATATATATGAACAATAAAATTGAAATTTTGTTGAACATGACCATTTTTACAATTAAGTTAATTTAGAGAAGTTGTCATATTTCAGTTTGTAATTAAAGATTGGCTATTTTGCAAAATTCTTCTTAAGATAAATTGGCTACACATCTGAAGAGAGTCTAGTCCATAGAGCTTGATTACGCTCAAAGAATAATGCGATAGTTGTAGTGCAGCTTTGGGATGTCGTATCCACGGAGAGATGGAAAAATTATCAAGGGTTCCAAAAGGGTTGGTTGTTCTCACGAATTATAGGAAATATGTTTGCTTGTCACAGAATCGAGATTAATTTTTAGAAATAAGGAAATTAAAGTCAATGAATAAGATAGTGAAGCGTCAGGATTCTCTCAATCGGATCGGATCAATCACATCAATCATTCCATTTTTACAACACATTTACAATTGTGCACAAGCAACAAGCAAATATTGATAATCATAACATTGTTAATTTTTTTTATTTTTTTGTGTTAAGTTTGAAAAGAGCATGAACTGTGGTTAAATTAAAATTTAATAATTTAACTTGCAATATTGACTAGTCTTTGATCATTTTATTTTGCATTAAATTGCTAAGGACTAGCAATAAGCAAGTTGGGGGTGGGTGGGTGTGATAATAGTGCAATTATCACGTTTTTCATCCACTAATAATTGCATTGTCAAGATTTATTGGCGCTTAAATGTTTTAAGTACACTTATATTTTGGTTTAGGTTGCAAATTGACGAATATGGTGGAAATTAGAAGAAAAGAACAAAAATGGACCAAAATGGAAGAAAGTGAAAGTTCATGGACTAAAATACAAATACTCTAAACTTGTTTCTAACCTTGTGATAAAGATTTGGTGTTTGAGGTCAATTGGATAAGGAAATGAGTCGAAGGGATGGAATACATCCAAAACTTTTTCACATACCAACTTTCAAGATGAAAAGTCTTGCACCAATTTTCAGCTTCATAATGAGATCTTTTTTGACATGGTAGACGATAAAATTGGAAGTTGACATTTGAAACAACGTTGTAGCCTATGAGTTAGCTTTCCAATGTATTTTTAATCATCTCAATCGGATATCAAGAAAGAAAGTTATGACCAGCTGTCTGACGAAAAAATAAAAGGTAAAATCATGCGGTCGCTGGTTATAAATCAATGCGATCATACAGAAGCCTTCAGCGAATAAAGAGGCTGAAATATTTTGTTATATGCGACCGCATGGATTTGAACTATGCGATCACATATGTCATTTCTGTGCACGAAATTTCAGTTTTCGAAATTAATTCCAACACTTATGGTAACTAATTTTTCATGTGTCTCTCAACCCTAAAACACACCGTAAGACCCCAGACGCGTTCTTCATCATCTCTTGGGCTCAAGAAACACCATGAACAACTAATTCTTTCGGTGAAGCTAGGGAGAGAATCTTTCGGAATTGGTGATTTCACATCTATTATTCACATATTTTGGTATTATCTTGTTGAACGATTCTAAAATTTATAGTTTCTTTTCATGATTTTGTAATGAGATTGATTTAACTTTTATTAAATTAATCATAGATTCAGTCACGCCTTTTCTATTGACGAATTGAAATATTTGTTGAATTATAATCTCATGAATATTATTAGTGGATTGTTTATGTACCGTCTCCCCGATAACGGCGCCAAAATTTGATTAGCTCAAAGAATAATGCGGTAGTTGTAGTGCAGATTTGGGATGTCGTATTCACAGGAAAATGAGAAAATTATCAAGGGTTCCAAAATGGATGGTTGTTCTCACGAATTATAGGAAATATGTTTGCTTGTCACGGAATCGAGATTAATTTTTGGAAATAAGGAAATTAAAGTCAATGAATAAGATAGTGAAGTGTCGAGATTCTCTCAATCGGATCGGATTAATCACATCAATTATTCCATTTTTACTCTAATCGGAAGATGTTTCTTTAAAACCCAATTTAATTCTAACGTGATCCTAATGGTTAATATTATTATTGCAATATCACACTTAGTTTATCAAAATCAGATTTAAAATCGACTACATACTAAAGCAATAAGCAGTAGAGAATCACACCAATAAACTTAAATAATTGAGATTAAAACCTAAGTAATTATTTCAACCAATCCATAGAGATAACGTGATTAATTCTAACCAATTTAATAAAAACTAANGTATTGCGTTTGTATCCCAAACACATTGCTAAGTACAGAATTTTAAATTGAAACCACACACATGAACTTACTGGTACATTTGAACAAAGTAAAATAGACGAAAACAACAAAGCGGGGCTTGCACCACACATGCCACCGACTAAGAGTGGACCGCATGATAATCTCCCCCATAAAATAAGAATAAATCTGAGTATACAACATTGGTTGACAATCATGTGTTGTCAAAATTATAGCTTGAATATGATGATGTTAAATAAGATGTTTCGACCAATGTTGTACATGTAGCATGATTCATAAAATAAATGGATGAATATGATGATGTTAAATAAGATGTTGTCAACCAATGTTGTACATGTAGCATGATTCATAAAATAAAAATTAAACAAAATTTGAAACTTCTCCGGTGCGTGAGAGCGCTGATTACTCCCAAAGAATAACGCGGTAGTTGTAGTGTAGCTTTGGAGTGTCGTATCTACAGGGAGATGAAAAATGCTTAAAGGTTCCAAAAATGGATGAGTTATCGTCTTCAATGTGTAGTAAAATTCAATGTTGAAATATGAAATTAAAATCAATAATTTAAGATAGTGAAGCGTCGGGATTCTCTCAATCGGATCGGATCAATTACATCAATTATTCCATTTTTATTACACAATTAGAGGCTTTCATCCCGACACTCTAATATGAAGATATATCGCGAAAACTAATTTAATTCTAACGTGATCCTCATGATTAATCTTCTTATTGCAATGTTCACACTTGGTTTGTCAAAATCAGATTCAAAATCGACTATATACTAAAGCATAAACCAGTAGAGAATAACATCAATAAACTTAAATAATTGAGATTAAAACCTAAGTAATTATTTCAATCAATCCATAGAGAGAGCATGACTAATTCTATGACAAGTTTAATAAATACTAAGTTAATCTCAAAATTAATTCATGATGAAGAGAATAAACCATTAAATCTATTTAATTTCAATTGTAACTCTATAATCTAGTTTTCCTATAACATAATTACGCATACATGTATTGGAATAAGATCAGAAAAGTGACTTTATACTTTTAGCATGAAGTAGTAAACAATCCACCAGTAACAATCATGAGATTATAATTTAACAAATATTTCAACTCGTCGATAGAAAAATCAGACTGAATCTATGATTAATTTAATAAAAGTTAAATAAATCTCATTACAAAATCATGAAAAGAAACTATAAATTTTAGAGTCGTTCAACAAGAGAATATCAAAATATGTGAATAATATATGTGAAATCACCAATTCCGAAAGATTCCCTCCCTAGCTTCACCGAAAGAACTAGTTGTTCATGGTGTTTCTTGAGCCCAAGAGATGATGAAGAACGCGTCTGGGGTCTTATGGTGTGTTTTAGGGTTGAGAGACGCATGAAAAATTAGTTATCATAAGTGTTGGAATTAATTTCGAAAACTGAAATTTCGTGCACAGAAATGACCTATGTGACCGCATAGTTCAAATCCATGCGATCGCATAGAACAAAATATTTCAGCTTCTTTATTCGCTGAAGGCTTCTGTGTGATCGCATTGATTTATAACCATGCGACCGCATGGTTTTACCTTTTATTTTTTCGTCGGACAGTTTTTAATATTTTGGTCATAGCTTTCTTTCCTGATATCCGATTGAGATGATTAAAGATGCATTGGAAAGCTAACTCATAGGCTACAACGTTGCTTCAAATGTCAACTTCCAATTTGATCGTCTACCATGTCAAAAAAGATCTCATTATGAAGCTGAAAATTGGTGCAAGACTTTTCATCTTGAAAGTTGGTATGTGAAAAAGTTTTGGATGTATTCCATCCCTTCGACTCATTTCCTTATCCAATTGACCTCAAACACCAAATCTTTATCACAAGGTTAGAAACAAGTTTAGAGTATTTGTATTTTAGTCCATGAACTTTCACTTTCTTCCATTTTGGTCCATTTTTGTTCTTTTCTTCTAATTTCCACCATATTCGTCAATTTGCAACCTAAACCAAAATATAAATGTACTTAGAACATTTAGGCGCCAACAAATCATGACAATGCAAGTATTAGTGAATGAAAAAGGTGATAATTGCACTATTATCAGAGCTCATAATCATTGACAGTCGAATCAATGGAGTACATTAACTCAGTTTCTGAGCTCAGTTCTCCTTGGCTCGGGAAAGATTTACAATTTTTGTATATAATTGAAGTTACAAAATTCGCTTTGCTATAAATACAAAGTCAGATGCATAAATATTTCAATAGAATCATTTTATTGCTTATTATTGCATTTCACTGTCCTGTTTCCTGTCCATCTCTCTGTAGTGCTTCTGTGTAATGTCATTTCTTCCATTTTGGCAAGTACGAAATTGCCTGTGAGGTCTTCGAGGGTAGTTAGAGGAACACACTTTTGCACGTGTTTGGAAGATTTTGGTCGTGGTTCTTGACTACACAAAGTGACATTGCTTACAGAATGTGAGAGAGAGAGAGAGAGAGAGAGAGAGAGAGAGAGAGAGAGGAGTTTGTTTAAAAGTAAGTTTCAGTTTCTTCGGTCAGATTCAATTTTTGTTACATACAAACACTGAAGGAAATGGCTAAACATCCACACAAAAGAATAACCTATTTTAGAATCAAGGAATGCTGCAAAGTCTGTTTCTTTGAACGACATCAATACTGCGCTAACACACAACATACAATACTATAGGCCAATTCACCCTCAAAAAAATTCACAAAAAGCTTCGGAAAAAAAAGAAAACACTAGACACACAGCTACTGTGACTAGATGAAAATTTCCTTCACAAGAGTCGACTTTGGACAAGAAATATACACATCGTGAACCACAGAGAGGTGCAAAATCAAACATCTTTGGCGTATCACAAATCTGAAATCTCCCACGGTTCGTCCAATCTTCCCTCTAATAACTCGGGTGAAATCATCCAGCAACCGTACCAATTCATAAGATGCTATCGAACAACCGTAGTTACAAAATTCCGGGGTCAACAAACCGTTACATGTTATATTCATTTCTACCACCTACAAGACAACTTCTCTTGATTGCCACTTATACCTTACCTGCATTACAGTACATGCATATCAAATAATGAAGTACAAGGTTTAAACTTCATAAGAAACACAGGTGTGAAGAAAATACAGATTAATGAGGATGTTGATGCACAAGGAATTCTAGTATTGAACAGACGTATCAAGGAAAAAGAATGTCTCCAAGTGAGTCGATTCCTCTATCCCAATATTCAATAATCAATACAATTGGAACTACAACAACAAATTAAGCCTATTCTCGATACATTTGAGGTTGGTTATGTGAATTCTTTTTCGCCACTGCATTCGATTCATCACTTGATCTACTACACTACTTTATCCTTAGCATCCACCATCGATCAGAATCCATACAGGACTCTTGGACAAATTCTTTTGCCCCATCTTTGACTATGCATCATTTTAGTAAATGGCTTCTAGATTTTCAAGACTTAATTCTCACATCGTTCAAACTAGCAAATCCTTTCTGTGAGATAATAGCTAAAACCATGATATAAAAAACCTATAATTTTCCAACAGTGGAATGCAGTAGACTCGAGAGATCTTCCGTACATTGAAAATATTGATTCATCTCGTAATATGAATTTTACCTGTACTTATTTCCATGCACATCCCTGTGCCATGTATTGGGGCCAAATTCAGAAAAGAATGTACACGGTTGGAGATACATAAGCTAGCGACCATTTCTATACATAACATCTGGAAGAGACTGGGGACGAGGCCTTCCCCTCATGATTGTTTCGTCACTGTGTCTAATCAATTCCGAGAGTCTCCATGGTTTTTGCCATTTCCATTTGAACTGTAACAGCCACTGATGATGGCTCCTCTTCCATCTCCACAGTTTCCCACCATGACCAACAAGTGCTAATTTCTTCATTGACAACTGTCCAATAGGCACCATCTGCAAACACCAAAAATATTTTTCGTAAGCCAAACTAGACAGCATAAAGCAAAATTCACAAATTAAGGTTAGAGATAAAAGCCCTAATCCCAATCATTGAGAACAACATTAAGCAATGTTAAATCAGAAACACGCATGAGCAAATACACAAATCTATAGTTGTTCACCTAGATGTGAGAGCAACATCAATTTGCAGCCACATATTTTGCACTATAATAAAGCATGATATTACAATATTTATCTCAAACACCTCTCTTCTCACTTACAGGAAAGACGCCTTCGGCCTCCTTCAGGTTCCTATTTTTAACATAGGAAACTACGGTGACTTAATACAAACATATGAATGCTCAATATAGGTTGATTCGCGGTCGAGGGAACAAGTGAATATTATAAATAGGCTCCACACTGTCCAACAAATAAGGAGAGCATGAAATCAACCTTTCGTGTTTGATCCAAGAAGGCTGCTGACTCTCTGACTGAACCATTAGCAATTCCTTCGGTATATTTGAGTTGTTTCTGAGCTGGAACTGGAATTGGCGACAAAGGGCTGCTCATGTCATCAGCTACATGTTTGAGAGAGTTTCCCTGCAACAGCAGAACAGTCAAGATATGGGTAGCAAGAAAAAAAATAATAAAAAAGGAAACGACCAATAAATATAAGCAAAAGCAATTCATACTGGAGGTGTTGATGCTAATGCAATGGCTACAGCTTGCTCTCTCAATTTTAGCTCCTTCTCAACTTCCTTCCTTCTGACTTCACTCTGTCGCAATAAACCTACAAGTTCCTTCAGTTGCTCTTTCATCTCCTTGATTTCAATTTCCTTTCCCCACAGTTGACACCTGTTAATATCATGAAATTGATAAATACCTTATTCTGATCATGAAAATACAGTTTCATACAAATTTTTAAAATCCAGATTCAGTTTAATAGGCTTGTCCACATTGATTTTATTCCAATTAACATATTTCATTCCTTGATCTCTGTGTTTCAACATAATATAAGATACACTTATGAATATTAGTGGAGATATTATTTAGCCCTTGTTTGACAACCATTAAATATTATTTCGCCCTTATTCTCAAACTCATTTTCAACCACACATTTTCACAATAAAATATTTTGCACGTAAACCCAAAACTTTTTCACTTTTTAACCATACATTCTCCAAGAAATCGCTACCCCAAAACTCATTTTCCCCAAAAAACTCGTTTTAGGTATACATTAAAATTTTCATTCTTATTCTTCCATTCATTTTCAACCACACATTCTTCAATAAAATAATATTTTCCATCACATCAATAACTTTTTCTTTTTTTTCAACCACACATTCTCCATAAATCTACTATTCCAGAATATATTATTCCAAAATAATGTGACTCAAACACACCCTTAATTTAGTTTTCAATTTTGATGCTTATTTTAGGAAACTTAATTATGGTTTGATTTAATATATTTTATTAGATGTTTCCTACTTAGAATATGAACTTTGAAACTATATAAAGGGACTTATGTAATTTGGTAGACTTTGATAATGAAATATAGATACTCTCTCTCTTGAATTCTATTTCTGTCTGTCTAATCCTTGTCTCCTTTATCTCCCCCTCTTCTTCTCTTTTCTCACTCCTTTCTCTTCTCTTTCGTTTTTCGTTATCCTATAATTGTTTGATTACAACCAACGTTACTTTTTTCTCTCTCTCTCTCTCATACCAGATAAAGTGCCTGCGCATGTAAATAATCGGTATTTCTTTTCAACCCCATGTTTCCAATTCTAATGAAGTTTCCTAGTATAATTACATCAATCAGATTATAGATGAGTAAAATGAAATTATGACTTCTCAATAATTTTGTACAACACAAATGGGAAGCTGCAAGGAATATATTTAATATAATCATTATTCAACGAAGAAAAAGGAAAATATTTCTTAGTGGAGGAATAAGGAAAGAGGGAAATGCATTTGATTGTAAAAGTACCTTGTATCCCCGAGAGAATTGAACATATATTGGAGCAAGTTTTTTGCATCCCCCATAGAACGCAGCTGATTCCAGCGTCCACGACTATTGAAAGCACGATCCCGTTCTTCTGCTTCTGAAAGCTGTGAAGCCATTGCGACAAGTGAATTTGACGAAATACTAAGCATGTTTTCAAGAGAAGCAATTCTTGCCATTCTTGCATTCGGGGACATTGAAGATGCCCTGGACAGTTAACAGTTGAAAATAAATATTTTGTCAATTCAAAGTTAAATGTAACATGTTTATGCTTTCGTTAATAAAGTTCCAAATAACAGTATGGTATCTGAAGAACCAAAATATTTGATAATAAAATAAGCTTTACCTAGAATAACCATTTTTACCCCGAGGAGGGCTAACACCTTTCGAAGCAAATTCATCAACTTGTCGCAAAACAGCTAATTCTTCTGCTAATGCAGCTCGTCTGTAGGAAGAAACAAATACTTTAAAATCAATACTGATTTTTGCACATCCACACAAGTATGGACACAACTTGAAAAAATGGCATGAATGCACAAGTGAACATATACTAATAAAAGTTCACTACTTACACTTGACTCTGCTTCTCATACTCAAAACGAACTTCATGAACATTCACCATGACTTCTAGCTCATGATCCAGCCAACGTTGCAAGGATTTCTCATTGCTCTGAAAATATAGCTAGTTTTAACTTGGACTGATCAAATAGGTGGGAAAAATTAACATTACAGGAGGATAAGAAAGGAATTTCACCTGCCCATTCAATCCATTTCCGTTGCTTGTCACTGGAGAACAATGTTCTATCAGTATTAAAAATTAATAAAGGTATAACAATTTCCTTGCAAGGTAACTTCAACAATATGAAAAACGGTACTTCCACACAACTGATATCAAAACTATAAAATTCTAGAACGCCAACTTGAAGTATCTGATAGTTTTAGTATAGAAGATAAATGAAGAAAGAAATGGAATCACATAACCGGTAACATGTAATGAATCAAGAAAAAGCGAGTACCTGAATTGTCACGAGCTGAAAATTTACGCGCTTCTAGCAACTCTTTCAGCCGCTTGGTAGCCATTGCAGCCTCTTCCGTCTTTCTCTGAAGAACCTGAAATAAAATTGATTCAAGGAACAATGCCAATGACTATTCAGTAAATAGACTTCTGAAGATTCTTGCTGGTAAAGCATTATAGTCGATCACTAAAGAGTGAGAAATCAATCCAAGGGAGAAAACAAGATTATATAGGCAAAATTTAACAAGGAGGTTATAGCATAGCAAATCCAAATCTAGAATACATATGTTGAAGATTTATCAACTTCACAAATCAAAAGGTTCTATAATATACGATGAAGAGCTTATCTCCTAAATCTTAAAACATGAAAACAAAGTTTCTTAGCGTTAGAATTTCTAGGGTACGGGAATGCCAAACGCCCCAATTAAGTTTAGATAGAAGGACCTAAATCCCTATCTAGGAGTAAATGGATTTTACCAAAAAGGAAAAATAGCAAGTTCCTTAGCAATTCAAATTTCGCATTTCTTTGAGTTAAAAAATTAGAAAGAAACAGCCCCACTATTTGCAGGTCTTCTGATTGAAAAACAGAAAACAAAAGGGTGAATATGAGCAAGATCATTCAAGAACTAACAGGTAGCAGATAAAGTCTCACAAAACAAGCACTTTTTATTATGCTGCCCTCTTTTCCCATATTGGTTCATTATACCTATTTCTTGACATTAATATTAAGATCTTTAATGGATGAGAAGACAAAAAGCAGACATATCAAACCTAGAATTCTTTTTAGTATCCCATAATATTTAATCAATGTATTAGCAATAATATAAGAATTAGAGTCTCAGCGACCATTCTAAACAAAAAGAAAAAGGATAAAAATGGTTTTGCAGCTGTGAACAGTGGTCTCCACTTACAATTCCAAAATGGAATTTCCACCAAATTGGCATCATAATATATTCTGGAATAGGTGAAATAAAAAGTAAGAAATCTACATATATAATAGAAGTAAGGAATAAGGTTCTGACCATTTTCTGCCGCTGATTCAGAGCTTGTAGTTTATGCCTTTCATACTCATTTCTTCTCCCTTCCTTCCTTAACTGAATAAAAAATTAGTATTTATCAAATCACAGCACTTCAAAATGAACATTCATGAGATACAAGTAACAGTACAAAATAATATCATACATGCAGTAAATTATGTACCTAAATGCTAAAACTGAAATTTTGTTGTCAAATAATGTATACTTCTAGGAGTTGTTTAAGTAGCAAAATTACAAATTTCTGTTATCAAATTCCATACGAGATATGCATTCGAACCGACTATTTCACAAAAGTTGTAGGACATATCTACTGTATTTCCTGTAAACTTAAATTGACTCTTAACTACTAATGGTATACTTCTTTTTTTAACTTGAAAACAATTAGATGGATAATCACTTTTCTCAAAGATGCAATGGTACCTGCAATACTTCCTTTTCTCGAGATGCTTTCCATTGTCGGAATTGTTCAGCTTCTTGTTTAATCTTATGTTGCAATTGAACCTAGAACACCAGAAAATATTAGCAAAACTCATGCCATGTATAACAAGTATAATATGTAAACAAGGGAAGGAAAAATGTAACCTTTTGTGCCTTGATGCATTGAATTTCCTCTTGTAATTTTTTTGCTGCTTCATCACTTTTCTGTTTCTGCTTTACAAGCTGATCCTGTTTCTCTTGTTTCCTTTTAAGATCTTGTATCTGTATGTGTCAATATGGTGAAACTTCTTAAAATAAGGGAAAAAGATCATGAAAATATATTTTTCATAAGAATCCAGAAGAAAATAATTATCTTAGCACAAAAATATAGTAACCTGTGCTTCAAGCGCTTTTAGTTTCTGAGAATGCATATCCTGCAATTTTTGTGCTTGTCCATCAGAATTAGCAGAAAGGTTTTCAACTTCTGCCAACAGTAGATCCCTCTCTTGCTGTATTCGTCAAATAGTCGACTTTAGAACATCAGCATTAAAGATTTAAAATACGCATACAGTGGTTTTTATTAGGGCATGATGCATAGTATGGACAGGACTTGACAGTATTAAAGGAGAAAAATACATTAAAAACTTCTAAATTAGACCTGGACAGTCCGTTTTTCCTCCTCAAGTTCCACAATTTTCTTTCCGAAGTGTTGCTTAAGAGCCGTCGTGCCACTACCTCCGCAAAGTTTCATCTCCGACTGCAAGATGTAATGCAAGGTTATATTTTAGACAAAGAAGTTATTGCCTTCTTTAACCAGTCCAGATTAATCAACAACAGCTTCCTACAAGGTGGTCTACTAATTAAAACAATGTGCTTATACATTTTGCTTCAGTTGCCAATGCCCTTCATGTGAACTTTGTAAGTACTCTGTTCATTTGACACAGCATTCTCTATTACCACTATGTAGTTGCCAGTCATGCAACATTTAACTCATGTTTGGATTGCTTTTTCTGGTCCCTTTAGATGTATGAAGCCAACTCCAAATTTATTAGGTATAAGGCTTAGTTTGTTCTTGTTTAATCCCTACAAAGTACAAATACAAGAAGGTCTTCTCGATATTTTTAATATAAGTTCACAGTTTTCATTTTCACGATTGTTTTGCACATGAATTGAAGAATTCCATATTAACTACAATAATGCAAATTTATAGCTTTTCATGGCACATTGCGTCTGATACATACAGGAAAAAGGCATGAATAAAATCCAGAAAAATCTATATCCTTGTTCTGAATGATATGAAATGCATTCAAGAATTCTCGGTACCTCTTTCTGCTCCAATCGTTTATTTAACTCGTTTAATTCTTTATCCATTGTATTTTGCAAATGGGTATGTTCCAACTCTTTTACTGCATCTTCATCAGTATCACCCGAATCACCTGCAAGGATATAAAAACCTCAAACTGTTTAATGAAGTCGTAATTTAATATGGATGAGTTCTCTGGAAATGAGGCTTAGCACTTTTTGTTCATCCTTTCTAATAAGAATAAATTTAAGTCACTATACTCTCATAAGTTAATATTAGGAAATCAAATTCAAAGCTAGTTCAAACACCGAGAAACATACCACTTTCACTCATTTGGTAATCAGATGAATCCATACTTGGCAATCCCCTTTTGAACTCTTCACTTTTTACAGAATAGTTGCAACCAACCTGGAGTATTTTTTTTGACCTCAAAAAATAAGATTATAGATTTACATGCACTTTGTCAAGTATAAATATCCAGCTAAGCTATATGATATCAGCTAGCAAGTATCAAAACGATTGAAATATCAAATATGAGAAGTAGACGTCTGTTAGAGATAATTAAAAGCCAAGTAATTTATATCAACGATCTATGGCATACATTAGCATCAGCATCACATTGCTCGATACCACTCCTGTTGTTGCGGTATTCATTGATTTCCCGACACAACTCCTCATTAGTAGCCTCTAGCCAAGTAATCCTATCTTTAAGAACCTGCACAAAATATCTCTAGTTAAGAGTTTTAGATTAAGTTTGGTATGCATTACTAGATAGGATTTCATAGTTCGACAAGACTTTAACTTCCATTTCGTTTAATTACTATTCAATACCATTAAATCCAACAAACCAAACAAGCCATTAGGATTATTCTCAAACCATAGAGAGGAATAGGAACGATATTTATGAAGATTGTTATGCATGTAGAAAATTTCAGTCAACAAAAATGTATTAATTCACACTTTCCACCTCAAGGAGTTTACTGTATTAAAGAAATTGATTATACCTGTACTTCGTGTGATGAAACTCCTCCTGCACGGGTACAAAGTTCTGCTTGCAAATACTCTAGTTGTTGGCGCATCTTAAGCATTTCATTGGACATTGGATCTCTGTTAATCTGATCAGTAAAACCAGAGCAAATTTAATATGACATCTTTCAGAAGCAAAAGATCTCTATCTATATGGCAAGAATGTCAAATTGCAGCAAGGGGGAGGTGAGGGAGAAGAAACTACAATAACTTACCACAGGCTTATTCTGGATATTCCGAGCACGATTGGCATATTTTAGTGTGTTGAGAGTTTCTTCAGCATTTATATCAGCAGGACTAATGCAGGCTGCAAAAAAAAAATATGTGTTTAAGCATAAACATGATTTTGATTAAGCCTATGTTTGGCCCCCATTTTCACAAAAACTCATTTTTTCAAAACTAATTTTCAACTACAAATTCTCCCATTAAATAATTTTACACGTAAAACAAAAAAAACTTCCTTCTTTTTTTTAACCACACATTCTCAAAAAAATTACTATTCCAAAATACATTTCTTATCAAAATGGGGCTCAAACAGGGGCTAAGTATAATCTCGATGGATGTGAATAATACTTCTGGAACAACATTTCATATGTAAACATATAAAGTTTACCTATCATGACTGTTCTGCTGTTGCCACCAAGAGAATCCTGCCAGAGTCCATAGACTTAGACTTAGGTGAACTGATGATAGCTCAGTATATATAGAAACAAATCGGACAAGAAATATATTTTCTTAGGAATATAAAGGAATACTTGATACAAAAAGGAAAATGAAATAAAACTGCTATTACTTCTCTATCAGATCTATAAACTCCTGCAAAATAATTTTAACCAATCAAGAATAACATTCTTGAGGTCATTAAAAATTACAGACGATTTTGGTGATAAGATTATTCTAGAATTCAATTATCTAGTGTACTCCACCAGCTTTTAGTTTTATTAAATAAGGATGTCCACACCTTCTTTACATATTACTGTAAAAGTATGATGCCTTAAAGGGTAAGCGTAAAAATTTTACAAGCAAAGAGAACGTTCTTTTCCAAGCTTCGAACATATGACAAGGCTATGAAAATACAGTGAACTTCGAAGTTGAAAGGCGTGGCAAACCTGCAGTAGTCGAGTAAGTTTACTATCCCGATATGGTACATGAACGCATTCTTTTCTCTTTTTTTCATCACCGAGTGCACTAATGACATTACCAAGTGCAAGAAGGCCCCTATTAATGTGAACACCTGTATAAAAAGATATTGTCTAATGAAATTTTATTTTGAACCAAAGTATCTGCAGAAACAACTAAGTTCATGTATGGTATGCAGAACACGACAAAACATAAGAGTATAATGAACAAGATTTCAGCTTCTATCCCATTCTCCTTACCAAATGTACCATAAATGCGTACTCCTACATACCTTCTTTAAAACGGAGACCATCAGAGCCTGTTCTCTTGGCTCTCTCTGATCCAGCAAGATCCACCAAATGCAACTTGGCACAAAGATATTCCTCAGTCATACAGTCATTGAGATTGTCATCACTAGAAACAACCGGATGAAGTCTACGCATCTGCTCCACTGTGATGGTGAAGATGGCATGAGACCGACTAGAAGAGAGAGAGAAGAGAGAGAGGGTCATTATACTTAGTAGTAACTTGAGATAAATTGATTAGTAATATTTCAGCATGAGCTCTTTTTACCAAATGTATTCCACCAGTTGTTTCATCTCAGGCAATGTATTCGTTGATAATTTCATGGATATCGTACCATTAAAAGTAAAATTTATGTAATTAAAATAGTTAATTTAGCATAATAACTAAGTCGAGTAAAAGAACATCAAAGATGAAGAATTATGAGACCTTTCCATATCCCATGTCAATTTTTACTGATCAACCCATTACGGAAGATCCAATAAAATTCATGACATAAGCTTCAGCTATAAAACTACATTTTTTTATCCAAAGTGAAAACTTAAAATGGAATGATCAACAAAAGAAATTCAGCAGCAGTTTAATCAAGTATGCAAAATCTTCTTTCATGTTGAATGACTGTTTAAAAATTATGCCACCTTTTGTCCTATTCTAGAATATCAAATAAACAATAAATTCAATGATTTCCATACATCATGAAAACAATTATATTTGTTGTAAAAATCCAAGAAATAAGAACAAGAAGAAATAAATCACAAATTGAGTCAATTATATGGATTTGCCACTCTATTTCCAATCCAATACCAAAATGTCAGACTAATTGTCAAGATTTGACAAAAGAGCAAAAATGGTGGTGTATTTCTTGCCCTGTTAATAGGAGCTTATACCCTAAGGTGACATATTTTTTCTCAGGAAGGAAGAACAAACAAAATAACATTGCAACACCAACCTCGACTGATTGTTCATGTTTGTGCTCCCCGTTGCCCTGCATAGTGATCCTTGTTCCAGGCAATCGGCCATTTCTTTTAGCGTTTTAACGCTGCGTTCAGTAGATCCAGCAAGGGTAATTACACCATCCGAAGTTTCACGAATTTGTATGGGAGGTTTCCCAGGAATTGTTACTTTCCCTGCATGTCCATTTGCTGTATCTAATTTGCTAGCGGAACTGGGATCTATCAAGTCTCTGACTTCCTCTTTGTGTATCTACATAGGAAAACATTTTCGTTATACACTTGTTAGGAATTTTGAGTACCACGCACAACATATTCCAGAAAATATGGACAAATGAGAAAAATAATAAATGGACAAACCTCAATGAATGAAACGTGCAATTGGAATTCAATGTCATGCTTCAAAGTTTCAATCTTGCTGAATAAAGCATTCATAACTTTGGGAATCAATCCTGTATGGCATCCATCTTTGAGACTAGTGCCCATAGTGTACGTTTTTCCTGAACCCGTCTGCAAGCAACAAATTGAAAAGTCAAATCCTTTAATTTACTAAGCCCTTGTTTGGTTTGGATTAAAAACCAATTAAAATTTCAAGTCAAAGTCAACCATTAATTTTAACCACACATTTTATGAGATTCACAATTTTCCAATTACAAATTTCATCAACTTTTATCAAAATTTACTAAAAATCTGATTTTAATCTCTACCAAACATAGGCTAAATAATTGTGGACATTTTTTGAAATTAACTTCTGCTGCAAATGCACAATTTCTAACACTTCACCTGACCATAGGCAAGAACAGTTGCATTATATCCTTGAAACAAGCCATCAACAAGAGGAGAAACACACTCTTCATACATGGTAGAAGAGGGAGACCCTGTACTCCCATAAACATGATCGAATGTAAAGGAATGAGTGCCAATTTGCACCTGTAGCAAAATCACAACCGAATAATAAATACAAAGATATTTGAAAAATGCAAATGAACTTGAAATGTAAGACATTTTCCAAACAAACATATGCCATCCCAGAAGTTTATAAGGTAAAGCCGTTTATCTGCCCTAGCCAGAAAATAAAAAGACCCATGAGCTTCCCCATTCAATGAGTTATGTTCTAGAAAATTGAAATCAAAATCTCCAATTATAAGAAAAAAGCGCATCAACTTGTGGCTGGTAACTAAGTCATAATCTGGACTATAATGTCACGTGGGATCTAAGATTAAAATGGACACAGAAAAGGACAAGAATTAGTAGATGCCAATGGGAAACTAATAGTAAAATAGTAATGTGTTCCATATATGTTTCCTGAAATCCTCCAGTTAAAAAATCTGAAGAAATGGTCTTTCCCAGAGACTTATTCAAGTGAATGGAATATTAATCTAGACTAATTGAAAACCAACTTAAGTGCTTGCTAGGACCATGGGTCAGCAACAAGAAGCAAATAGAGCAAGCAAGCAACACCAAACAGATTATTTTTCTGGTCCTGAGATTTTAGATTATTACAATGATCTATCATACTTCACAATTGAGCAAAGAATTAATCACTTAGCCTTAAATCTTTTTATTAGAATCATAATAATGATCATAAATCTAGCAGCCGAGCTGCAGAACCAAACAACCAAACACAACTCCAGCAAATAAATCCATCCTCCACCCTACTCCACCCCACCCAACCCAACCCTACACTCACACGCGGTCATGTCAAAGATAAAATTTCTGTTTAATAATTTACAATTGCACCCAAAATTGCTCTACCATTTTCAGAAATGGGATGTATACATCCGAAGATGAAGTCTAACCTATCCAGAAATCCATAGACACCAAAATTAGGATCTTCTTGTGACTCAAAATTCTTAATGAATACCTGCCTGATGCCTATTGTGTCTATGTGCAACAAAATTTCATCAAGTGAAGTTGGAATTGATGGGCAAAATCACCCAAATTCAGATTTGAGAACACTGAATTTCAGAGTAGTACATGCAGAGCTCCAAAATTTCCCCAGACAGTAAAGCTAAAATTTTGAAAACATTATAGTATCATATAAAGATCAGATCTTCATGAAATTATCAAATCCAACTGCTAAAATCTGATTCAAATCCATCCCAATAACACCCTCAAACCCCAAAAACTGGGGAAAATCTCGAATTTCCACATTTCAGTAGCCCACAACAAAAACCCCTATCACATTATGAGTATCAAGAGTACCTGAGGCTTTCCAGAGACTACAGTAACACAATCTTTACAACCCTGGAAGCTTTCATCTCCTATAAGAGGCCTGATGTGAACTGCCACTTTAACAGAGCAATTCTCTCCCGGAGAAGAACCGGCTTCCATTACCGGAAAACACTTTTATTGACCAAGAAATATCGTAGTTAATAAACACCCGAAAGAGAGGAGTCAAAATGTGTTGGAAAACAGTTAGCTGGAATATCTGGCTGAAATTTTTAGGAGCGAAGTGAGAAAGAAGAGTTCTTGGACCAGAAAATGATGCTGCAACTCCAGAGAGAGAGAGAGAGAGAGTGCAAGAAGATAGCTACCAAGAATGTAATGTATACAGAGAGAGAGGATGGAGAAAAATATAGCAAAAGGGTAGTTGAGGGAATAGAAGTAGAAGCCCGTTCCTGTATGCAGAAGCATGTACCTACTCCCTACTGTACATAAATTTTTTAATGATATAATAAACTTGTATACATTAATTTCGTCGTCAACTGCTATAGAAATAAAGTTCACAATATTATCGATCAATTGCTTAAAAATCAACCGACTAAATGAGGCACTTTATTTTCTCTTTTCAGGGAGGTGGGGTGGGTAGTCCCAGAAATATGGCACAACAAGGTTAGTAGGGTGGGATATAAAGACCTAAATTACACGCTATACCCCAGAAAAGAGAAAAAGAAACATGTATACCAATACATACATACATGTGTATGTATTTTTTGTTTCCCAAAATGCCCTCCAAGTCTCAACGGTCTTTCTCACTTTGCACCAAAAACAGTTGTCACCCCCGTTTTGGAAATTACTTGTTTGCCATTTATTATAGTAGCGCTTTTATTAGTCGCAAAGCTAGATGTAGGTAGATCAATATATTTTTCATAAACCGTCTCTGATCAAATAGACTAGAAAAGTTGGGTAGGTTCTAAGGTAACTATAAAACTTTTCGTAATCTTATGAAATGAATTCTAGAATACATTTTGATAAGACGTTGATTGACTCGTAAAAATTTAACGTCTAAATTAACATAGATGGGAAAAACCCTTTGTAGTGGGAATTTTTTGTTTACAGTTGGTACGTTATTAACAACTAACTGACATTTTTTTCTGGTCAATTATCAACGAAAACTTTTCACATTCGTGTAATTTGGTTCAACATAGATTGTGCTTATTTGTGCCGTGTGTTAAAATGTGTAACAAAAGCCAAGCCACGTGATATGGAATCCCTACACGATTACAAGAGATTTGTTGAGCACGAGGAGAGTACGAAGTGGCCTCTTTGTGTGTTACCTATTTAATTTAATGTAACCACTTAATTAAGTATTAATATTAATATAAAGGGTTTGTGTTTCTCTGACAAATACAGACATTTTTGCTTATATTTATTTTTATTATTATATCTAAAAAGAGTGTTAATTATCTTTCAAGAAATTCTTAGGAGACTTCTTTCCAACTTTTTAAGTTATTGCAAGATGCGATTGCAGTATTTATATTTTAATATTCCTCGTACTTGCCTATAAAATTTCATATATAAATTTCTACCATCAATATATTTATATAATTATAATTTTCTAAAAACTCAATAAGCCCCTGTTTGAGTTCAATTTTTAAGATTTATATTCAATCTCACGTTTTTCAAATAAAATAATTTTACGTAAATCTAAATTTTTTTTTTTACTTTTTAACCGTACATTCTTAAAAAGAAAGAAATAAAAACTCACTTTTTACAAAATATATTTTCGAAAAATAAGACTCAAATATGGACTAAATATTCCAACTAAAGATAATAATTTATTTACTTCAAATTTAATATATTGTAACTTATAACTTTTACAATTGATCTTTTTAATTAGAAGTTGAAATTTAAATTTTAATAATTTAAGGTGGCTAAAATACTATAACATAATATCTATCAAATAAAATTATAAATTCAAGTAAATTTATGAAAAAAAAAAAAAAAACTCCCCGCTTGTTAAATATTTAACACAAAAAATAGGTCTAAATTACACATAAATATATAATTGAAGATAAAATTTAAATAAATAAATATATAACTTGTTAAAAATTGTTAACTAAATATTTGCTTGCACACCACCCACCCCTATTTTCTTACATAGCAGTTCATGAATGGATTAGGGGACCCATTTTGTTACTAAGGCATTCAACTCCAACCATAGAACAGTAGATGCTTGTGGGGGAGAAGGGTACAATAAGTTGGTATATGGAGTATTAGTCTTATTTTCCAATTTTTGGGTCCTATATAAAAGCAACTTTTGTCATAATTCCATATCAATGTATTGCACATGGTTTTGTAATTAGGTATATCACATTATCAACTTTGAAATCTTTGCTTGTTTAATTTTAAAAACGTAATTTTTAACACTCTTTGAACTTTATCGAGTGAATAATGATTTAAAATTGATACACGGTGAAGATGAACATGCATAACATATGTTATGGATACAAAAATTTATCCTAAAAATTTCTCATCGTTACCGAAATTTGTTAGCTCGGTTCAAATATGATTTTATCATAGTGACGTTAAGAGAATTCGTTGCTTGGTTTGTAAATACATTTGAAATGGACGTTGTCCAAGTTATTTTTTCAAGATTGTTCGTGTCGACTGAACTCGTTTAACTGCAACAAGTAAATAAGACCCGGATGAATAATTTTCTTTGAATACGCACGCATACATGTTAAACTTGTATGTATATATTGGGTGCATGATATAAGGTTTTGGAGTTTAGCAAAAGAGTAGAGTAAAAGGGTCCAAGAGGAGAAAAAGGGCAGGATCTGGAAAGAGACAGTGGGGAGAGGCAGTAAAGGGAGGGTCCCACTCATTTAGACATAGCCAGCTGGTGGGTCTCCTACCTCACATGGCCTTTTTGGTCTCCTATTCCTATATAATCTCGTGGGACCCACTTTCACTCAGTCAAGACTCACACTCAAGCTCCTCATGGGCCCCACACTTAATTTTTATAATTTATGTAAACTTAATACAACATAAATATTGGTCCCAACATGACTCACTATATGATTAATTTAATTGAGGTTCTCATGTTTTTCTGGAATTTTTTTTTTTGTTGTACCTTAGCACTCTCTATCGAGAAACTCTAAGCACGCTTGGGAGAGATTCCTTCAAGTGAAAAAATGATTTTTGGAAGAAAGTATATGTAAAAGAAAAAGTTATAGATCCAATAGAATGAGTGATTAAAAAAAAAAATTGAGGAAAAATTATTTTAAAAAATATGTTCTAAACAAATACAGACCTAAATCATTTGTACACATACATTTTTTCGACGTAGAATTCAAAGTAAAGCAAGAAATCGTTTAAATGGTGTGTTAAAGTATCTAAAAATTACTTAATTGAAGCTCGCAACTTAGATTATATATATGGGAAGTGTTTAAAATTTGATAAAATTAAGTGGTGAAAAAATGAATAATATTTGTATATCCTACTAAGTGTATTAATAAAAAGTGATTTGATAAAAATTAAATTAGGCTTGGCACAGTAAAAATGTATAACATGACTCAATATTAATTTAATTGAGGTTCTCAAGTTTTTTGAATAATTTTTGGAACTATCTACCTAGTCATACCTGTTTCTTTCTTTTCCCACTTTTTCTGCCATCTTGTTAGCCGTAGAGTGTGCTTAAGTGTTCAGAGAATGAATGATTGGCGAGACTTAAGTCCTGTTTGACAACCATTATTTTCGTAAAATGAAATTTTGAATAGTAATTTTTTGAAGTATCTATGATTATAAAATAGAGAAACGTTTTAAATTTACGTAGATAATATTTTATTATGTAAGAGTGTAGTTAAAGATAAGTACGTAAAAAAAATGTTTTTAAATAATGATCGTCAAATAAAGGCTAAACATTCATACATTTCGCACGAAATTCTTTGACTAAAATGTGGAAATTCCATTTAATTAGCACTCGACAAGAAAGAGCACATCAACAACAACAAAATTGGTCCTTGATGATTTGATTTCTATCAATAAAAGGGGATTAAAGGCAATTTTTTTTCTATGAGTCACTAATAGCACCAAAATTAGGAATCAAACTTCGACAAATTGTGTTTGTCACTATGTGGATTCTTAATTTTGGTTGTTAATTGGTTAGTTCATAGTATTTGTGGCAAAACATGATAAGATGTCACTAATTTTTGTATTTGTTTTATTTTTATTATGACATTAAGAAGTTAATACAATTTCTGTTTTCGAATTCAAAACAATACTGATAGAGAGTGTATAAATTTTACAGTAACAAAAACTTCATAAAGAAAAACATTCAATGTCACTAATTTTCGATTGACAAATCAAAATATTATTGTCACGTTATTATGTCACTATAGACGCCTTGTTTAGTAATGAACAACGAGTATATATCCATGCGAGCAAAATCTATTCTAAATGAGTATCTCTCTTTTTTCCTCTTTAACTACTTAAACTAGTTACAAACAAAAGACATAAATTCAAATTTTAATGCTACCTACTCATGAAAAATTTTCACATGCAATCTTTAAAATTTGACGAGCGTGTTGAAGACAACCGTCTAAATAAATACATTTGTTTCCCTCTTAAAATTTTAAACTTTTGAACAAGATCGTTAGCAATGTTAATAATATTCAACTACAAGTTCTATTGAGCCATCGAAATTAGGTAAGAGTTGAGTGACTGATTCATGAATGCAAATATAATTTGGATTTATATATATGTTTATAAGAGTGATTATGGATAAACCCTAATCTTTTTCAGTGTATAAAATAATTAGGTTAAGCCATTATGGACAAATGAAGGGCTAGTCATTGGTGGTTATGGGGTTGCTGACATATAATCATGGTTAGGTCCCTTTTACCCATCTAACAATTCAATGGACAAAACTGATTATCAGTAAGCATTTAGCCATCCCTTTTTTTTTTTTTTTAAAAGAATGGATTTTTGAATAGTAAATTTTGGGAGAATGTGTAGTTAAAAAGTGAAGAAAAATTTTAAATTTACGTGAAAAATAATTTATTGTGAAAATATATGGTTGAAAATGAGTATCAGAAAAATTAGTCGTCAAACAAGGGGTAAAACTTCTTAGTTAATTGGTCCATCCCAATTTTTTTTATGACTTTTTGAATTAAAAAAAATAGTTATCCATGCTTTGTGCATTAATTCTCATTTGAGTAATTTTCACATTTTCTATACCTAATCTTATAAGCTTATGACTTTTATCTATCAAAACTGGATAATAATTCAGGATTAGGAAGCCGACATGCAGTTTATGCTATTTAAGATACAAATAAATAAATTCCTCTCGTCTCTAACAATTAAAATTTTTAAATAAACTAATTTTAAATTCAAGTCTCGTCGCCTTTTAACGAAAATAAAGCATATAAATACAATGCACATAATTTGAGCCTCAATGTACTTCTTTACATGACCTAACACACATATCAAGTATCAAATACCAATATCATGATCGATAGTCACTATCATGCTGTTCGAGAGAGGTATACAAATAAATTATTATACTTGTGATGCTAGAAATTTAAGATTTATTTAAACGAAATAGTCATAAATTCACAAATCGAACCTAAATATAATTTTTTTTCCTACACTTAATACGTGATCTCACGCCACGTATTTATGTATATGTATGTATACACACATGAAGGTGAAAAAATAGTGCTATGCTATACTAACTGCTCATCTGATTGAAATGTTCAACCACTGAATATATTGCTTTCCCTTTAAAAAACCGAAGAAAGATGAACTCAAGACTTCAGATTCAAATATAAAATTCGGAAATGTCATTTTGGCTAAACAGTAAACTCATTTTTTCAATTCATTTTTTTTTTTTATTATTATTGTTCAAGTGGTAAACTGCAAGTTAAGAAAACCAACCCCACCCCCACCCACCCTTCACGCACAAGGAAGAATTCGAAACAGAAAGAAAGCTGACAGAAATTATCCCAGAACCCCAGCTTTCATTTTCTTCAACCTAACTTTTTTAATTTTTTCCACTGCATTTTTTTCCCATCATACCGTTAGTTTGGATGCAAACTAAGTAACCACAATTAGCACCAGACCCCACTTGATTTGATTCAACTAGAATGTCGACTTAATTTGCATTCTGGTTTCCTTCATTTCTGCTAGTTTTGAAGATTTCACATGTTTGAACTAGACTTTCTAAGGAAAGGACTAATATTCCAAAACTTGGCGAGACGACTCTCTCTAAGGAACTCGGCAAAATAGCCCATTAACTTCGGTAGAAGGGGTGTTGTGATACAAAATTAAAGGTTTAATATACAAGTAATGCATGTTCGATGCATGGATAGAACTCCAATATAATGAACAAAGTTTTAATTTTGTGTTCTTCTTTAGTATTGTTGAATTTTATCCATTTCTCTGTACAATCATGGCATATTGTGTTGGTAAAGGGATTAAGGAGGATAAAAACTTGTCATATACTTGGGTAGAATCCCACATTCAATCTTGAGATAAGTAGCCTAAAAAATATTTTCTAAACAAAATGTCTTCTGAA
>CAIGRB010145216.1:42878-66134 GCA_903798255.1 Fraxinus quadrangulata
AAAAAAAAAAAAAAAGGAAAAAAAAAAAAGAAAAGAAGAGAAGTTGGTGGAATTAGAGGAATTTAGGTGGGAATTGAGAACCTAAGGTGGGTAGACACAACTCAAGAAAAATCAAGCAATGTTGATAATGAGAAATTGAATAGGAGGTCGGGATCGAACTGGATGGAGTTGTGGGAGAAAATAGAGGGTGGAGAATAAGCCGACAACAATGGACACAACAGTCGATTATATTGGCAATATATGCGAGAATAGGAGTAGACTATTATTTTAAATTTTGATTGGACAATTCTATTACATTAGTGGGAGAAATTAAGATGTTGAAAATAATGTACAAATACATCATCATCTAAATTCTCGCAAAAAATCATTTGGATAGAAGTTCGAAAGATAATTTATTTAGATATATTTACTGAACAAAGATATCAACAATATCTCACACACCAACTTTGAATGCTTTAACTCGAATTAACGTCTTGGAAGATAATTAGTTAATATTATATTTGATAAATTCGTGCTGCGGTTGAAGCGTGATGATAATCGATTCTAATATAAAAACCTCCAAGTGAAAATGGAGCAATTAGTAAAAATGATCAAATTTAGGAGGCATATACTTTTAAAAAGTATATAGACATAACAAAATGTAAAACCCCATAAAAGATTCAAGTATCCGATATGTGGAAAATTGAGACATTTCAATAAATTATGTCATTATAGAAAAATAAATAGAATCGACAAGGAAAGGTTGTCAACAATACATTTGTACATATGTATTACATCATTTTATGAATAGCGAAGAATCGAAAATAAATTCGTTAAAATATATAGATCAAAGTAATGATTGGTCAAGATTTTGTCATATTGAATTTTCCTAGCAAAATTTTTAATGAGACAACTTTTATAGGGCACTTAAAAAAATAATGTACTATTTTTCTTTCTTATGATTTTTCTCACAGAATTTTTCCTGATAAGGTTTTAACGAAGCACAATCTTTATGTAATGAATGTTCATAATCTAAAAGACATTTATCTTCAAAATAATACGTTAATATGTATGAAACTCTTGAAGAGATCAACAAGAGCTAGTTATTGAATCATTATGTTACTAAAATCATCAAAATTTATCCCATTGGATTTTCTTGAGAATATTGACGTACACTACATTAATATTGAAAACATTGACGTAAAATATATGAATTGTTTGATACAAGAATTGAAATCAAGGGTAGTGTACTCTTTTTCCTTTGATCAAGTTTTGTATCATTGGATTTTCTTGATAAGATTTTAATGGGGAAGCATTTTATTACTCCAAATTATTTGTACAATTTTTTCATTTGTTAGTATTTTTCCCATCGGATGTTTGCCCAATAATGTTTTAATAAGATAATTATTGTGCAAATAATCATCCAATGAGGAGTGTTTTAAAGTTATAATATAAATATTAATGATTATGTAATATTATCATTGTGTATAGATAAATTTTATCTAGTTTAAAAAATCTATTTTATTCCAATTGTAACTCTCATTTTGAATCTTATAAATATGGATCTTGATTATCGTGAATAAAATAGTTTTGACTATCCACTTTTCTCTTTTTTTATATTTCTCTTTTATTCCTTTAATTTTATAATAAAATTCAATTATTATAATATCTCTCTTTTATATGTCATTTATCCTTACATTATTGTGCACGTGTACGGGTAGTATTACTCTAATTTTAATACTTACCGAAAAAAATGGAAACCGGCAAAATTGAACAGAGAAAACCCGGTCCACCGTTAAAGACGTTTTGATTAACGAACAGGATTAGATTGAAACGATGTCATATGTCGGCCAAAATTGTACTTATCTTTAAGGAAAATTGGGCGTGGAGGCCGTGCCCCGACGACACACTAGCAGCCAAGTAAGACACCTTATTGCGTGCTGCCAATGCACACCCCTCAATCATAACATAATTCACACACACACACATCCCTCCTCTCTCTTGCTCTCTTTTACATGTATACATTTCTTCATCCACTATTCTATTATATATATATATATAGGACACAAGCTCCAAAAGTGGTTTCTAGGTCACTTGGTATATGTTTAGAGAGAGAGAGAGAGAGAGAGAGAGAGAGAGAGATTCCTCTCAAATTTTTGGATTTTTGTTTTAGGGTTCAAAGGGTTCAATTTTTTGATGTTTAGATCAAGAATTCCTGTATAGATTTTGAGGTCAACGATACGAGTTTGTATGAAGATGGAAGTAGGGGCTTGTTGCACAGAGAAAAGAAAGCAAAGACAATCCCAACCAGACAAACCTTATAGAGGAATCCGCATGAGGAAGTGGGGAAAGTGGGTTGCAGAAATAAGAGAGCCCAACAAAAGGTCAAGAATTTGGCTTGGCTCTTATTCTTCGCCTGTCGCCGCCGCCCGGGCATACGACACGGCGGTGTTCTACCTGAGAGGCCCTTCTGCTCGGCTCAACTTCCCGGAGTATATAGCCGAAGCTGAAGGGTGCCAAGAATTATCGGCAGCGGATATAAGAAAAAAAGCAACGGAGGTTGGGGCTAGAGTGGATGCGTTGCAGAGTACAATCCATGCACCGAATGAATCCACCACCTCAATTCGGGTTGACTTGAACCAGTACCCGAGTCCGGAGACTTCTGATGATAATTAAATTTATGGGTTTGTTTCTTTTATATTGTTAAAAGATTATCTTTTTCTTCTGGGATTAAAAGTTGGAGTTGCAGGTGATAGGGGATTGTAGGGTTTGGTTTTGTTATGATTATAGATATATAATCCGAAGGGATTCGTACGTTTGAAGAGGATTAACAAACCAAAATTTATTTATTTCACTATTTTCGACTTTCGTATATATGTTTTGTGACTAATTATTTTCCTTTTTACGAATATTGAATCCTTTAAATACAAGTTTATTTAAATACACGTTATTTCAAAATATATTATTTCAAGACTCATTTTCAACAATACATTATTCAATAAAATAATATTTTTATCGTATCAATAATTTTTTCTTACTTTTAACCACATATTTTTCATCGTATCACTATTTGAAATACATTATTTTCTCAATAATATCCATTAAACACATCCTAAAAATGATTTGAGGACGGTTGGACCTCGAAGGTGGTGGGTATATGTGAACGATCATGCTTGGCTGTCAAATTTTTTTGACATTTTGGATGACAGAATGTCACATGACATATTATCATTGAATTATTTAAAAATTAATCAATACTGACATTCAATCATTTTTTGCCACAATTTAATTTGTCATTCGAGATTTTAAAATTATCTGGTAAAACAGAATTATTCATATGAGAAAGAAAGAGATGTGGGCTACTTTGAGTATCCCACAATGATGATGAATGACTAGAAGATAAGGTAGAGAGTTTGGTGTGGAAATGAGGACCATAGTGTTCCAAAGTAACATGTTGAGTGGTCCTCAGTCATTGTGGTGAGATGATGGTAGCTTTGGAAAGGTGGCTGGGTGGTGAAGGATTGGGACATATGGGCGGTGACTATTATTTCCAGAATCGTGTTTGTACAGGTTCAATCACAGGATTTTTTTTTTCAGACAACACATGACAGTATCTGACTGAAAGTTGTTAAAAAATAAAAGAAAAAAAAAACAGACGCAACACGTGTGACACGTCTGTAAACAACTCTTCTGTACAAGGGGAATTGTTCATTTTTCCACCAATATATATACATCAAATTGTACTGGCTCAAGTGTCTTGACACATGAAAGGCACTATCACGTTGATGGCTCTAATAAATCACGTAGTTGATAAAATCAATTCTAACTCAAGTGGATTAGTATGTGATAGGTACGTCTGATCCTAACAAATTATGTCATTGGTCAACTTGACTTTCAATCGAGACGCTCCACATTTTAGTCGGTATTCGAGATTCACATGAGCATGTAACAACAAAATATCAAACTGTATTCAATACGGTTGGAAGAATGCACCATAACAACAAAATTAAATTCTTGTGACTGTTTATAAACAATGGATATGATTATTAAGTACATGTAGCGGCGGAGAGGAGGAGGACAACTATGGACTTTAGCCCCAAGTTTGCTTAGAGTCCATTTAATTTTTTATAAGCCCAGTTTGATAGTTATTAAAATTCAAATTTTATTTTAAATTAAAATCGATAAACAATTTTAATTACATATTTTATGAGCTTCACAATGTTTTAATCATACAATTTATCAAAATTTATTAAAAACCTGATTTTAATCTCTATCACATACGGAGCGTAGAAAATATTTGTTAAAGGTTCCTCTTTGATTGTTCTTTTTCTTAAGTTTCTCTCATAGTATAGCACGAACTATGCGGCTGCCCAACTGTAGTACCCCAATCAAACGCACGCTTCAATTGTACGATCTAACGCAGTTGTACTTTTATATATAATTTAATTTTGGTGTTGGATTTTTCTTTTCAAATATTATTTTTTAAGAAAATACAGCCCATATACCTAACAGAAAAACAGAGGATTTTTGGTCGGTGGATTTTAAATTCCAAGAGATTTTGTAGCAAGGCAGATGCAACAGAATAACAGCTTTAGAAATACTAAATAATTGTATTGTCGGTTCATCGTAGTTAACGAACTGAGCTGTTGCCAGATGCATTTATTAAAGCATGATGCACATTAAAAGTTGTTAGAGTCGGATAAGTTTTTATCACTTTCTAATTTGAATATAGTTTTCTAATGTAAACTTGTTCAAGATTAGAACGTTTTTAGCTCATAAAACGAGTCACCTACCGGTCAACGTAGCCCTTTCAAACGCGTAAACCGATCGTTGCATACTCGAACCAGTCGAAGTCGGTCGAATGGAAGCTTTTTTTTTTTTAAAATGTGTTGATATCTCAAATCAGTATAATCGTATTTGATTTACAATATTGGATATTACTATCAAGAACACAAGAATTTTTTTTTTTTTTTTTTTNGCCGAAAAATCATGGTCAACAATTTATGATGATTTCTAAATCAAATTTGATGTATCAAAGGTGTCATTTTCAAATTAGATTTAGAAATCATCATAAATTGTTGACCATGATTTTTCGGCTCCAAAGTGCTCCAATTTCCCTCCCTTTCCATTGAACTCTAGAAAACGTTTAATCACACATGCAATTAGTTAGTGCAAATCAGTCACACTCGAAACCGGAAACACAAACTTGCAAACATAGTATTAAGAACAAAATCGAATCGCTTGTTCTCCTTTTGATTATAATTATCTTTCAACAGTATATCTTGAACAATACATATATAATTGAACCCAAATGATTTTTTTTTTTTGAGACATTAACAGTCATTTTGTTACACGTATTTCAACAACGTACAACTTAAGTTTCTATATATTCGACATTTACAAAACAACAACAACAATAATAATAATTCCAAACAATAATCATAGCATTGTTGCCTCCAAATACTCCTTAGTCAACCTCGTCAAATCATCATTACATCACAAAAATAAAGTCGTGTATGTAGATATATTATGGAAATATCTACATAAATACAACAATGCTTCTTCCTCCTCTAGCCAAAAACTAGGACATACAAGCATCGAGGGCTCACTCGTCCATACAACTTTAGGTCATGTCATCGTCAGGCCACCACATGCCCCATTCTTGACAATTGATCCAATGTCTATCAACATGACCCCTACTCAACTCTTGCAAATCGTGCAAAATGCAATTGTAGAAACTTTACGGAAGAATGCTTGAAGATCAACAACATACACCACAACTACCCCATTTACACCTGGGGTCTTAGATAAGTACAAGTACCCCTACATCAACGAGTATGAAGGAAAAACATGCTCGATCAATCAATTTAATTCTCAATCTCACAATAAGATCTTTAAGTCCTATTTTCTTGAGCTCGTGTTCAAGTAGTTCTTAAGATCTTTTTACATTGGTGATAATTTCTCTATTATTGCAGTAACGTGAAATGACTAGCTAAGCTTCATCCTTTCTACACATATCTTGTACAGAATAATTTGTTGCTCTTGAATTTGATTCATCGCTGTTTTAGAATCTTACATTTTAAAGTCCAGGAGTTTGTCAATCACGAATTTCTTCAAGCTAGCATTTTTCGTTTTGAACTTCTTTTTCAAGGATTTGCAATGTAATTTAGTTGTCTTCACTGAACTATATACTCCGTAAAAGGTGTTGTCAAAATTGTTGAGAATATAATTTCTGCATAGTAAATTATTATGAGTCCATGCATTGAATGTTGCTCGTTATTAAGGATTAGTTTCCTCTCATCACGATTGGAACATTTTTATTAAAGAATTTTATCGAATTCAGATTAGTGAGAGGATAAATTTTTTTGTTGGCATCTCTTAAAATTCATTCTCGTAAATTTCTCGAGCTTCTCCATGTGAACATTATTAGGGGGTACAACTGAGATAGAAATGCATGCCAAGATCTAATAAAAAATTCTAGAATGTAAATTGGCACAAAAAATTAATAGTCTTAAGATTGTTTGTAAAAAAATAAATAAATAATATCGCGCATATATTATATTCAATATCTAACTTCTGGTGACTAAAAAATCAACGAACTTTCAACTTTCTTGTAAACCAATAAGAAGAAAAAAATTTAAAGAAATTGAAATGGTCAATGTAGGAGTTCGACTTTTTTTTCTTGAAATAATACTGCTCAGCATGGTGTTGATAATTCATTGGCACTCTCAAGATAAAACGTCATCGATTTGTAATAATATCACTTCAAATTACAGACCAATGAACATACTAATATTATGATCTCTCTGACTCGAGAGAGGACTTAAAATATGCAAAATATGATATTCAAACTATAATAGAGAACACGAAATAATGTAGGAAAGAAGTGTTATTTTGTAAAAGAAGATTTTGAATGAACAAATCCATGATTTTGGAGGCCTTTGTATAGAAACAGGAAAGTCGTGTGTCAAAGGACACAATTGCTGAAAGTTATGTACAGATACTATTTAGACAAACAAGAACTGTCGATTCTAGAAGCAGGGACACGTGACACTTACAAATAAGTTTGAAAAACTATAAATAATATAATTACTCTATTTTTTAATAAAAATAATATAATTTTATCAAAATGTATACTATCTTGGGGCCAGGCCAAACCCAATCCCAAGCTCACGATCGGTCCATTTGATAGGCAGACGGCGACAACACACACATGTGGACTTTGGCCTAACCCACTAACATGTAAGCTAAATAATATCGGTACCTCTAGGGTTCAAACTTAAGTGTCAACCTTGAACAATATAAAGTGGTTTTTAAATTTTCTCCTTTCTTGGCGGAATGTGTCGTAATATGGTAGGGTCTAAAATTTTCCTCTTCGTACGACTTACTTACCAGATTAGAGTGGAGACTGTTACAATGCGGTGTGGTCCAAAAACCTTCGATTTTTGCCAAAGAGGGAGCACTTTTGCAGGGCACTTCAGTTTTACTTTCTCCATTTCAGTCATAACTTTTTGTTTCATTCGGCGAGACGCTAATAGTAGCTCACGCCATTACCCTTTCATAGAATAAGGGTCCAGTTACAAATAGTTACATAACAGTTAGGATCCATTTTCTTTCCCTGTTGGAGAGCATTAATTACCACAAATAGGGATCTTGATGCAAAGTGGACATATATTTTCCTGAAGGATATGCTTATTTAGCAATGGGGATGAAACTTGCAACTCATTTGTCACCACCATCTATAAGCAGCTTCAAGTCGATAAAACTATTGTGAAATCCTACGTTGCTCTGTATCCGACTCAAGTAAGCGATCAAGCCCTTCATATCTATCAACTTCTACATCCTGGAAATGAAAGAGACAAACTCTAGAAATCTTGTTTTTCATAGAACAACATTCCTAATCAGAACAATGAAAATCCAATCTTTAACCTAAAATGTTCGTGTTAAGTTAAAAGGAACCATTGTTTCATGCTCATCTACAGCCTTATGGCATTGTTAAACTCGTATTGTCAGAATAACATGGCACTTACGACGCTTATTTGCAATTTCTGAGATGCCTAAACAATTGTAGTTCAACATACACGTGATTAAGTTCAATGTAAATCATCCTTCCCATTCATTTACTTGTTCACTATGAAGCCACACCTGACAGATGTATCGCTCCAGGAGTAACTTGTATCTGATTGCAAACGGGACAGGGTATCATTCAAACAAATATCCTGCACATTCACGTAAAAAATGTTTTAGTGACAGAGTATTCGAAAGTTCTGTCAAATACATTACAATCACGTGATCTCACTAGAACAAGTCAAAATATGTCAAAATATGGAATGGAAGTGTAGACCAAAAGTAATATGGCCACTTTCCAAAGGATTTAGTTGCGTTAAATCTATTGATAGCAATTAATGGAACAGAGTGGTGATAAAGATTCGTCTAGCAGACTCCAAATTAATTCAGAACAAGCTTAGCTTCTTCTACTTGTCGTTTGTTTGTTCAAACACGAAAGTGTTACCTTTGAAGAAGCCAAAGGATTGACAAGTCCATTATGATTTTGAATTAATGGTACGAAGCCAGATGGAAAATCTGTATTGATACTGTTTGTCAAGGATGGGGTGACTACAGGCTGTGAAGATGAAGCGTGATCCGAAATTCCTACTGCAGTCTGCGTGAAAGTTTCTTGTTCCCTTAAACTTGTATCTGCTCCTCTATTTGTATTGAGTAACATATTCCCCTCATCAAGGCCCAATTCAGACGAGGGCACCAATACTGACTGCAATGATCCCGGCAAGTAGCTAGGATGCAAACTCAATCCATTTCTCGTTGTCAACATCTGAAAAAGTGATGCGTGTTATGGATTAAGCTCTAATCCTTATTTCCGAGAGCAAAAATAATAATAAAAAAAAGGAGCAATGCAAGCACAAATTTACAATGGTTCACTCTGAATATGAGAGCTATCTTGACTCCACTGCAGGTTTACACTATGAAGAAGAAGAAGACTAGAACGGCAATCTCATGCCTCTCAATGTATGTCACACAAAATACAGCTCTCTAAAAATCATTTATATGCTGTAGAAATATTTGGGTGATTTAATACACTATAGAGATCCAATACACCCCTGAACATGAAATACACCTAAACTTACGGTTGAGAGATAAGTGTACAATTTAATTAGGTCACTCAGTCCAACAAAATGTGTAAAATTTTTGCACACACATCATGGAACAATAAAATACAAGGCTATTATTCAGACGTGTCCCTTATTGAAACTCACTCTAAACACTTCACAGAAGTTGAGATGAGGGTTTCCTCGGTTTGCAAGTATCAAAACTTTTGTAGTTAGAAGAACCTTTCCTTGTAGCGTAGAAAACCGGGACTTTCCCCTTTCTCAACATTTTTATTCGAAGGAATTGATAGTTGTCAGAGCACAAGGGCTTGATAGACTCTTTGAAACAGCACTTTTGAAAAAACAAAGGGGCTTAAGTGCTTTTTAGCCCAATCTTTATACACATTTCACAAAATGGCAGAACAGTTGAAGTTCTAATCTCAAAGAAGGCATGCAATTTATTTTGAACCATTGACCAACACGGAGACGGGAGTCCCACTTTAAACAATCACATGAACTCCACTTTAAACAATCACATGAACTCCACTTTAAACAATCACATGAACTCCTATCATCTTCAAAAATTTATTAGTGAGTCAATATATAGATTAAAAGTGAAATGCCAATAATCAAATAAAAATTTGGAGGTGAAACTGAAACCTGAACTTGCAGTTGAAGCTGTTTCAGATATTCAATGGCTTCATCCAACATTGATGCCTTGTCAGTCTATTATACAAAACCACAAAAACAAATCAACTCAATGGAAACATTCTGAACGAAAATAAAGACATATAAGAAGAATATAAAGCTCAAGATCAGAGATGATGTGTTATGAAACAATTACTTTATTGGAATTTGGTATTAAATTCTGAAGAACTTTCAGTTTCTCATTGATCCTTCTCCTCCTCCTCTGTTCACAACAGTCATTATTGCAAAGCATAAAAAATCAAAAGTCGACCAAAATTCATATTCATATTCAGATTAAGGAAAACCTTTTCCGAAATATTGTGATCTTCTGCGGCTCTACTTCTTTTCGAGGAGCGGGGTGGAGCACGATTTACTTGCATCTCTGGAGCTTCAGATCCCTCCTAATTTTGATAGTTGTCAACCAAAAGCCACAATACAAAAAGTTAAAACTAAAATTTGTACCGAACATAGACGCAAAAAGCCATATCTAGATCATAAACAAACTCAACAACAAACCAAGTAATTACTCAAAAAATTTGAGATCTGCTGTATGAAGGATTTTCCGCCACTTCGTTCATAGCTTGGATCTAGTGAAAAATCCAAATCGACTAGATACTTAACAACTACAGAGGGCAATCACATTTCACAAAAATTACAAAACAAACATCAAAACACAATTTTCTTCGACTATTTTTATTAAAAAGATATAGAAGCAAAAGAAGTTTCAAAATTCATCCATACCTCACAGCTGAAGCTCAAGTTTTCTTTTGCAAACTCTCTTCTCTTCACTGATGATATGATCTCATCAGAACCTTTTGCTTCGTTAGGGAAAAAACTCATGGGATCGGAAAAATTCCGCCTATATGAGGACTCCGCCGCCACTGCTGAAGCTCCTCCGCCACTAACCCCGCATAGAAAACCACCAGTGGCTGCTGTAGAAGTCTTGGTATTTGTAGGAGAAGATGAATTGTGGAGAAAATTTTGGAAAAAAGAAGATATATCTTCTGATTCACTGCTTTCGTACAGATCGGCCATTGCATAAATCACCAACTCTCAAGAAAAAAAAATACACTTTTCTTACCAGGGAAAAAAAAAATTAAGCACCCAACTTCGTAGAGCCAAAAATCAATGCGGAGAACAAGAAATTAAGATTTTAAAAAAAAAAAAAAAAAATCTTTACCGAGTCAAAAGAACAAAATAGAAATGAGGAGAAAATGACAAAATGTTCGGATATATTGGATAAATTTTTGTGCTTCAGCCATGTCTTAGAAATTCTTTGCAAGATTTCTTCTAATGACGAAATGTTTTCTTCAATTTTCCTCGGGAATGTAGTTTCTGGCTAAAGAGGGTTTTAAATTTTGATCGTTAATAACCAGGTTAAATTTCTTGTCTATCCCTACACTTCTACCCATGTTCCTAATATACTCCTCAACTTTAATTTTTTTCTAATTTTCTGCCATTATGGTGGTATGGACCGTTCTCGAATTCTGGCCAGCCTTATCGGTACAGAGCCGAAGGCTTGAACTTCAAAATCTGATTCACATCCATCAACCCGCTAACCCATAGCTAATGTGGCAAGTGCAGCGTAGACGATTAGATGTTTGCAACCCAAAAAAAGAAAAGAAAATGATTGTGTCATTAAAAAAGGATATTCAACAACTGATAATTTTTTTGTCTCATTAGCAAATGGATTAGTGGGAATTTAAGGGTCTATTTGGTAGTGTTTTTTTAAAAGAATATTTTATTTGTTACAGAAATTCGATTTAATATAACTTTTTGAAGAAAATCTTCTACGAGAAGAAAAAGCAAAAGCAAAAGCTTTTCCATAAAGTTTATTAGCGAATTAAAAATAATTTAGAGTGCAGGGACATTTTAGAGACATGAGTAAAAGTTGAGGGACATATGGGTATTTAACACTTGATAACAGCGTTTAATTTGTCAGTCTCCCGCCTTAATTATAGTATTGTTTCTGTATTAACAAACAAGTCCTTCAACTTTGTGAATATTCCGGTCAAGAGTTTTTAATCATTAATAATCACATTAATTTCAATTTTTCTAATAAGCGTCTAAACATTTGTCTTATTTGTAAATATTTTTTAACAGTTAAGATTTTTTTTATTCGAATTTTTTTCGTTAATGGACATTAAAGGATGCTTCTTGCATTCATCAAAGCTTATAACTTTTTCGCATCTATAGAGCCCTTATATTAGTTTTTAAAGTAATGTTATTTAGTCTAATCGAAATTATAATTTCAATTTAGATGACGTTATACGTAAAATTAAACAAATCATTTAATTTTACATTTTATTTAATCTATTGTCTAACGACACCTAAGTTAGGATTGTAACTTCGATAAAATTACATAGCATTACTCTAGTTCTTCAAAGGGCTAGTGAAAGGATCAAAACTATTTCTATTAGAACAATGCTACAATATGATGTGCTGCAACATAAAGTCAGTCAAAAGAATTCTTCCTCCACCTTATCCCTTTGGATAATACACCATTCCCCATGTCAGAGTCATTCTTTGCACCTGTCCTTTTGACTTTTAGTTACAATAGGCCAATTTGGTTAAAAATCATAATTCTTAATAAATTTTGATAAATAATGATAGAATGTGATTGAAAGTTCGATAAAAATTATAAATTTCATAAAATTTGAGATTCAAAAAGGATTGTTTTGTAATGCTTGAGAAGGTCATTACTCCCTATGATCGAGTCTGGTATGATCCGATTTTACGGACATAGTCGATCCTGATTGAATTGTGCACATGATCAATTTGGACAATTTGACACATTTTAACTCTTAGGTTCGAGAGAGGAGTCCGACCCTCATTTGGAATGGAGCCGTCTGTTTATAGAAGTTGGTCGTTTCAAGGCTAACTCGTATATAAATGTCAAGCAACACGAACCTTTTCTAATTTCTTTTTCAAAAATAAACAAATATACCCATCCAGACATACCTACACATGAGACAACCTATCTTGAACTGTCGAACTTTGGTCGAGCCAGCCAAATAGGTCTTGACAACCAACCTTTATACTTCAAACCTAACTTGGTAATCGAATGTCTTAAATGTGAGCGCGAACAGAACCAAACCAAACAACTGCGAGCCTAAATGACCTATCCAAATTTATGCTTATGCACATTCACCAACATTCCTAGAGCCATTTATGGTTGCACGTCTAGCTCTCTCATCATTCAATTCAACACAGGACATTACAGCAGAAATATATTAAGCATACATTCAAACATAATGCCGAAAGATTCAATAACTATACTTAAAATAAAAAATTATTTGAATTTCCATTAATCAATATAATTCTTAACTAAATTTAAAGTTAAAGAGGAGTTTCACTTTCTGAATCAGTCTGTACCTCACAAAGATGTTTAAATAAATTAAACAAAATAAATACGACGTCTTCTTCCCCAAAGTCGAGACCATAGTTGCTGGCCATGTCTCATGTAGAGAGTCCAGTAGTTTTACAAACGGGGCATAGATTCTTTTGCATGAGCCATTTCTTAATACACTCCTTGTGAAAACCATGCCCGCACTCCAGTGTCCCTAGATCTTCTTCCTCTTTATACTCTTCCTGCATAAAATGACAGCAGTTGAACCAGTTGAACACATTGAATTTTTCTAAAACAATTCGATCACAAGTATATTCAAGAAGAAAGAATTGTACCTGACATATACAGCACGGCTGTGACTCAACTTCACCTTCTGTTCGAACATCTACATACTTCTGCTGCTTCAAACAACGCAAAATAGTTTCTTCATTTAATCCAGTGCAAACATTTCCAATGCGCTCCTCCAGCGCCAACAGTTCCTGTAAGTATAACATTTTTTTTTTTTTTTACGTAAGATAATAAACTTTTTACCATATTTAGTGTGAAATGTTGAACAGTCCTTGCTCACCTCATAAGACATGTTATCAACATCAAGCCGCATGTCTCTATGTCGATCATGAATATCAGCCATGCCAAAAAAGATCGACTGATCCAGGATCATAAAATCCTAGCACCCAGGAAGAAAAAGCCATTTAATTTAGAAAAATGGTTTTACTAAATCTTTCAGAACTTTTTAGAAGGGGGTAAGAGCATAATCAAACATTTAGTTGCAACTATAAAAACTAACCTCAAATCGCAAACCTTCCCCTCTTCGCATGAGATTCAAAACACTGCGAATCTGCTAAAACAAAATAAGATTAGTTACATCTAAGTGCAACCCCTTCCAGAAAAGAAAGGACGGCAAGGAAAGTATTTTTCTCAATAAAAATTATGCAACGCATAATGTCGGACCAGTATTAACTGGTATTCTGGTAATGAAGCATGAATAGCTTGCATCATAAGACTAATAAAATGGTATGATATCTTCATTCCACCAACCAATTGCAAAACAGAGAGTTCGGTTCTTTGTCAAGCATGTGGTTAAGTATCGGGTATACCTTGCCATCGTCAGTGATGGAGACCCATTGTAGACAACTGATGCTTAACGACTGAACTCGTTTGTGCATATTGGAACCCATAAAAAAAGAATGTATTCCAAATGAAACAGTAGAATTTCTCAATCTGATAGGCCATTATTTACCATGGAAAATGGAAAACAAATTCCAACTTCCACTTTTGCCTTGTTTGATACACTTTATTTTCCACCTTTGGCTCACATGCTCACCAATTCCTTGGTTTTGTGGGATTTTCCAGTTTTTTTTTTTTAAGCAATTCGAAAAAATTCTAGATAAAATGGTAAAAAAAATTTATCACTTTTATTGAAAATTTTTATGCAAAACAAAGTCAAACGAATGGTGGAAAATTATATCAATCAAACACAATTAATTACAATTCACAGTAAAACAATTTCTAGGCAATTCAATTCCCTAGAATTCATTTTCTTTCCACATATTTTCCACCTATGCAATCAAACGGACCCTAAGATTTGCAATCATTGAGCACTGTGAGATGTTTGTTCCATAAAGTATATTGGGACAGCCCACAGATGCATAGAGCTGTCAAGCATTTTAGCAACTTCTCAGCAACCCCGAAAAAGTCCACTAAAACTTATATTTTTATATGTTAAAAAGAAATGTTTGCCTCAATCCATTTGTCAATACAGATTGAAACAACCACTTGTATAATATTTATGGTTTTAACTACAGAAACACAGAATTTAACATGCCCTTCATTTTTTCGATTTTCTTCTTTACTTGGCAAGGCAATTATGACTAGGTCTTAAAAAATAAGAATTATTACTCAAAGACCGTTGATTAAAAGGGTGAATCAAGAGGATGAAGTAAAAATACTTTTGTGCAACTACATAAAGGGACAAGAACGCATGGGTTCCGAGAGAGTAACAGCTCAGTGAGAGAGAGGTAGTCTTATCTTTTACGTTAGGGTTATAATAAAATGCAGGAATTCTGTGTTTGGAATATATTAAGTTTTACGAAACAGTTATTTGATCAGCTCTACTAGACAATACAGATTGTCGGGTCATTAAAAGACAAAATGTTGATAAGATAAACATAGTGAAAGTAAGGCAGTTAGCATAGATGCCTGGCCATACTAGAACTGATATAGATACGTGTCGATAAATTAATGGAACCAGAATTTAAATGGTTTACACGTCTTACAAAGACAGAAAACTCTATCCATAATTGCTATGGGATTTTACTAAAACTGGTTCAAGCTAAGCAATCCCGATACAACACATAAGAATTATACGTAGTGATTGCAATTGAACACGGTAGTAAAGAATCCCCAAAATGTGTTTTCATATAACATTTCAGAATAACCCCATTAAGAACAAATCTAGGCATAATGAATAATTCAAGAATCCAAATCTCTTTTATGTGGCATCAAGTTGTGAATATCTTAATGTGACATCACACTGAATTTAATTTGATACCAAAAAAGGAGAAAGGTAATTATGTAGCAACTAACAAATTTTCTCAAAAATAAACAAAAAGGAGAAATGATTTGACTGATTCATTTTCTGCTATAACCCTGACTATAAATGATAAAGGTTCCAGCAATTTAGAGGTATACAGAAGCTCACAAACCAAAATAAAACCGGACCAGATTTAGGAAATAGAATATTCTCTGAGAAGGCAAGTATATCCACGGAGACACATGCTGAAAAAGTCAAGTTCTAGTAGAATGGTTGAAATTCAGGTTACAAAAAATCAAGTCTAAATTACAACATGATGTCACGAAGGAATCATTGTACAAGTTTAATGTAAATAAGTTAAATGAACTACTGATGATGCTAAAATCAAATTTTCCTTTAACAAACTAATGTTTACTAACTGCAAGAAATAAGAAGTTAAAGTACATACCTCAGAAACTAGCCTGCTTCTTCCTTCACCTGCAGTAGCAAGAGTTCGCAGTGAATAAGGTGCTCCAAGAGCACCATTAAGGTGTCTCTCCAACAACATTGCTGACCTTGAGTTTGATGGATGATGCCTATGATTACCAGCTCCAGATGAAAGTGTTGTCTCCAGAGTAGTAGAAGAACCGGAACGTAGAGCATGATTACTGCTCTGACCTCCAGACTCTGTACCTGCTGAAGACAACAAAGATCTGCGAACAATTTCAGACAGTCTCCTTGGATATTGCGGAGAACCACGGTGGGGAACCCAAGGAGGTACAGATGAATTGACCCTTGAGCTAGAGCTGCTCGGAGGAGCAGCTGCAACATTTCTAGCAATACTGGTATTTCCACCGGCTAAACCCCAATTTGTAGGATTTTGTGATGAACTTCTTGGATCAATAGGAGGTACAAACATAGGATGTTCTGAAATGTTTCTTGGAACATTTCTGAAGGTAGGTTCTTCATAAAGCACAGCATCTCTCTCTCCAGGAATAGAAGAACCTGATGAACCGCTAGTTCTTGAGCTTGATGTTCCATTCCACCTCGACTGTGGATTACGATGCACATATGGAACATGCATAAGAGCAGATGGGACAAGAAAACTTCCATTTTCTGCTGCAGATGCTGACTGGGAGTGAAACACATTATTTCGATCATGAATTCTAGATGAATGCTGGGAGGTCAAAGCATTTGCATCTCCAACATCAACCTCCGTACAAAACAGATTCCCAGGTACAGAATCTTCTTGGTATGATCCATTAATCCTCAAGCGGGAACTCGGGCGGGAACTTTCAGCAATTACTGTAGCAGTTGAAGTAAGAGGACTTGCTGAAGCATTCACATTAAAACCAAGTCCATGACTTGGGTTTGCCTGCCCTTGTACATTCATGGACAGGTTGTTCTCTGTGGGTGTAGACATATTTACACAGCTTGTTGCATGCTGAGGGGCTGGGAAAGCATGCCATAGACTGCTTTCTGCGTGATGAAAATAATTTGAACTTCCAGAGCCAGAAGACTGTCCAATGTTTTCTTCAAGTACTTTCCTTTTACATGATAAGCGTCGTCTGTCAACAGCACAACCTGGCCGACCAACGCTCTCCTCCATTGCATATCCGCCACTTCCAGTAGGCACCCCAAAAGGATAAGATGAACTACTGAGTGATGGCATCCGCTCATTTGATGATCCAACAGATTTGTATGCATTAGGACGCTCCACGATCTGACAATCTTCATCATTGTCTAAAGACCTTGAACTCATGTTAAGATCCTGAGGAAGGGAATCAGGGCTAGAAGTTTGCAAATACCCATTTGTAGACTGGTTGCTATTCAAGTTTACATCAACATTATTCAATGACAAAATATTAGAAGGTTCATAGTGCCGTTCTTCCAATGTGCAAGCTGGTCCAGAACCGACACTCATCAATGATGACCATCCATGTTCTGCTTCTCTTTCATTTCGACCAATATGACTAAGTGCCGCATTTGAACTACTTTCACCACTATTCCACCCACTTAAATTCCCCTCTTGGCTTGCATGATTCAGATACGATACGTTTGTGTCACTCGATGGTATCATATAATCTGGTAGACGATGTTGAGAGGAAGGCTGCATGTTATTCCAAGATAACTGCTGATCTATGCCAGCATCATTTGATTGGGACCCATTCTCAAAGCATATATTTTCAGGCAAGGTACTGACCGTACTCCTTTGCCCTTGCATTAGAGCTACGATGTTCGAACACTCGAGACAGGTCCAAAGAATATAATAATGGAGACAGGATATCCGGCACTGTGGTTCTTCAGCAAATCTGACAACATGAAACCAAGAAACAAAGGTCATGTATTGATAACTCAGAAGCAACAAAGGTATACCAAGCATAGTGACTATACATAGCACGAATAGCAGAGAATGTCAACCACGGACGTAGTCCAGTAAAATTGTGGTTGCTAACAAACTATGATAATACACATTTTGAAAGGCCAAAAAGATTCATAGAAAAGTCAACATGGTTTAATATTAACAGAGTACAATCCAATGGCAACAATTCTAGACTATCTAAACCCAGAATCCTTTTATTTTAAAAAATAAGATATAAAACATAAAATGTAAAGTTAATTTTCAGTAACGTTTTGTTTCAAAACGTGTTTGGTATATTCCATCCATGACTCCAAAAGATTTTATTTCACACGAGGCGTCAATGCCCAATAAAAAACTACAACTGCATTAGCATAAAGAGCATTACTTCCCGTCTTGAGAACTTAACATTGCTCCATGTGTCAACACACACTATGAAGACAACAAAACTTTAAGCACCGACAAAGAATTTGATACGTAATCTCTCACACATTCAAAGAACTGCATCAGTGTATTTTGCCAACCTCCCGAACTTTACATCAAACACCAAACTAATGGCAGGAACGAAACATCACCGATCAACAGCAACATTGCAATCAAAAAAAGCAAAGAAGGATCCACCCCAGATATATCAAAATTATACACTTACGAATATACATGAATGTGTGTGCAGATACAATAACATCCAGTGACAAATAGACAAAAAAGAGATTATAAAACAAAAGGAAAATAATCCTTGGGAGAGAAGAATTTGTACAGAAACTCAAGAATCTTAGATGAAAACAGAGAAGCTTCAAAAACACATTTAATCATAAATCACCTACATATACAACCATCTTGAGAGTAAATAATTGAACGGACAATAACAGCTTATAAAATTGAAAGGGCTGGAGAATTTTTTTTAATTTTTTTTCAAAAATGAAAAGACCAGAGACTAAACCCATTCAAGAAGAGGGCTAGAGAAAGGCCGACAGATAAAACCCATAAAACAGAAATGGAAAAAAAAGTAGAAATCTTGAACCCCGAAAAAAAAATAATAAAAAAAAACAGCAAACAGGACGATACCATCAAAGATCGATACAGCAATGAAAGAATCGGAGAATTTTTACCAGCCAAAGAGCAGCAGATTGAGCGGCAGATCTACGATCAAGACCTAAAAACAGCAAAACAAACCTTAAAAAAAGAATCTTTATTCAAAACATTGTCTGAAAACTTTGAAAAAGATTAAAACCTCTCTCACCCACCTCTCCTTTCTCTTCACAGACAGATAAGAACAGAAGAAAATAAGCATAGATATAAACACAAACACAAACCTCACCGCTTTATCAAGAAAAAATGTAAAGAGAGAATGCCTTTCTTGGATGAGATGATGAAACCAGATGAGAATAAAATGGTGGGTGGTGTTGTGTGAAAGAGAGCAGAGATAGAAAATGAGGGTGGGATTAATGAGGACATTAATCTTTAATTTACTCATAAACACACCCCAACTTAGGCCAACACATCCACAGGACACAGACAAAAAATATTAAAGAAAAAAAAAAGGAAGAAAAGATTTATTGAACTTTTCCTTAATGCAATAAATAACGAGTCACCTCTCAACAGTTTCGAGTGATGCGATGGAAATGAATATGAATTTGGGATGGAACGGAAAAGAAAAGGAAAACGTGAAATGAATGCACTGACCAAAGGAAAAGGTAAATATTTTATGGTCAAATTGGTCATCAGTTCCTGTTGGGGTGGCTCTATTGTTTGGTACTATCATTAAGATTGATTATTGATGCTTTCTTTGGGGGAAGGAAAATGAGAGGAAAATGCAAATGTTTTACTTTTCCTTTGTTTGGTAGTATCATTAAGACATCACATAGCTGCCTGCCTGCCTGCCTGCCTGCCTTTGTATTTCTTGTGCGCATGTTTATTTAGATAATAATGAATACGATTTAAGAGAAAAATAGTTTAATTTTTTGTTTGTTGTTCTTTTGAATATGTCAAATTTGTACAAGTCATTCAAGACTTGTGAGTGTGTTTTAGGGTAATTTTATCTCGGAATTTGTCATTCGTATACCCGAATTCTACACCTTTGTTGACAGTTGCATTGTTATTAAAAAGTGATCAGATAAAATTATAGTTTTTTTAAAAACTGTCAAATGACAATTTGTCATGTGACAAAGTATAAATAATGGTGTACACCAAGCATGATTATATATACACACATATACATATATGTTGAATTTAAACTAAATTTGTTAGAAATTTTGAAAATCTAAAAGAATGGAAAATCGAAATTTGTTGGCGTAAAAAATGGTTCTGGGATATGTGATGTTGATACTGAAAAATTAGAAAAATAGGATTGGTATTGTTAACTGTGAAGGAAGAATCACAATATGAATGTCAATCAGAATGCTCGAGAAAGGCGTGACAATTGACTTAACTTCAATAATTCATTAATTTTACTTTTCTAGAATAATTCCTAATAATAAGTAGTGATATCTTGTTTAAGTTACCCAAATGAAAGAATTCCAACAGAATTATAACAAATGAAATTGTTTCACATTTAATAGCACTCCCACAAAATCATAACAAATGAAATTGTTTCATATCTAGAGTGAACGACTGAGATGATTCTTTGATTTTGATTTTTGAAAAGTGATTTTAAAAAAGTCAAATTCGAACAAAGACCGTTTAAAAAGGAATAAAGAGTGTCTTATATTGGCCAAATTGTGTTTCTCAAATTACTTCGAAATTCAAAGTGAGACATTTCATAACTCTCGGGGGCTCATTACAAGTAGTAAAGGATTGGACCAACCTAGCCTTGGGCATTGCTTGGGCCGACTCTATTTTCAAGGGACTAGGCTGGGTCGCCCCTTCGGTGTGGTCACTTTTTAATAATAATAAATATGCATTATTTAAGAAATACATTAAATGTTAGAACTCAAAGTGATACATCTCGATCCACAAAACACATTAAAAGACGATATATTCATAAAGTATATCTAATACGTTAACTTCACTTCTATTACATTGTTGATGACATATTTTAGTGGAGCGTTTAGCACGCTACAACGACATTGGACACCTTCTTGGCTGACCTCTTCAAGCTCATTGCATTAGTTGTCACACTAGCTTTTGTTGTTGAACTTATCGGCTATTTTATGTTATGTTCGAACTAGTCATCCTTCAGACTTGATAATCTCTCAACCATGTTCATCTTCTGCATTCATCTAATTTATTTTTCTTTTCGATCTTTGATTATTACTCGTATTTTATATACAACGAATGACATATTTCATCACATGGACCCCAAGCTATCATACCATTGTTAGGGAATAAAAAATAAAATCACATAATCACAATGTCACGAGAGATGTTACAAAAACTTTACAAATGACACAAAAGTTAATTTGGATGGGAAAAATAAATAAAAGCATCCAATCGTTCGCCTGCAACGCATGAAGTATATGTTTATCTATATTTCTTGGTTTTATAGCGTTATTAGAGGGCCCCATAATCGAATACAAAAAAGTTGCATAGATTTTCTTTACAAAATATATTAGTTTTAATTCAAATTTTGACAATTTATTTATAGACTCGTTGGTTATATCGTATAGGGTAATTTTTTCTTGTCATATATACATTTTGGAAAAGAATCTTATATTGTGCTTGATTCTGATTTTCCACTTAACAATGATATGTGTGCGTCTGTTTAATTGTAGTGTCACTTTGCCTAATTCATTTTCTATTCTACATATTTTATAAAAGATAATGATAACAATTGAATTTAGTTAAATATCACAAAAATGTGAGCAAATTGGTATAGAATTGATAAGATAATAATGGGAATATTAGCATTTGAATTAAAATTAAGTATAATAAAGACGATTTTTAAGTAGTTGAGATGTATATTAAGTAGGGGTGAACGCGGTTCAGTTTGGATGGTTTGTGCCATATTTTCAACTCAAACCGTTTTATGTAGTTTGAAATCTTTTCGAACCAAACCAAATCATTTTATTTTTCGAACCAAACCAAACCGAACCAAACCATAATTTGCGAGTCGATTCAATTTTAATTTGCGATTTACCTATCGACATTATAATAATATATTCAAAATAAGTTAACATATAAATTTAAATAAAAACTAATAATGTTAAATATTAAATTACATTTATCTTTCCCACGAAACTCATGAATATATTATTTTCAAAATTGGTTGCTAAAAGATGTTAATAGAACGAATATATCTTTCTTTTTATTTACATTTTCTTGTTTGCCTTTCATATTGGCATATAGTAGTTGGTAAAGATAGAGTCATATTCTGCTATAATAGTTTGGTTAAAACTCATTTCGTCCTATTAGTGAGATGAAAAATAAAGACTGAATATGATATGTTTAAATATACAAAGAATAATAGAGTTTAGATTTATTGAAAATTGAAAAATTTTATTCTCTAATGACTACACAAAAGTAGAATGTAGTTGTACTAGTTAGGGAACTTTAACATTTTCACATAATCAATACGCCTTATCTTTATTCTTTCTAAATGACAAACAGTTCATTAATCACCTAGACACACAAATAATCATTTTTTTAAATCCAAATTACAACTCATAAATGTATAATAAGTTAAAAATAACAAATAAAAGAATGAATAATGAAAAAAATGACTTGAATGAGAATTTAAGGCTTATCAAGCGAGAAGAGAGAGATTATGATTCGGGTAGAAATTAGCAGACTAATAAGCAAAATGCGACTAACAATTTGCGATTGGGAATCGCATTTTGTTCAGTAGTGGCAGACAAGCATCAAATGTTTGAGAAATGAGAATTTAAGTAGCTTCTAAAGTTGTTGACGTAATTTGCTGTCGTAGTTTTGTTGTATTATGATTTGGATTGTTGAAAATAAATGTTTTTTTAATATGATTTGGGATTAATTGTAGTTTAGATTAGATATTGGATCACGACGTATGTTGTGGACTTATAAAACGATCGGCTAATAATGATGAATTTAATTTACTTTATATGATTACTTTAATGAGTTAGTTGTAATTTGTATTGCTAAATTGGTATTTTTTTTAAAAAGTGAAAACTTTAAAATTTGTAAGTTAATAAAATTAATTTTTTAATAAAAAAATTTAAAAACAGTTCGGTTCGGTTCGGTTTTATGCGGTTTTTGAATATTGAAACCTAAACCAAACCATTTTGAAACAGTTTGGTTCGATTTGAAGGGAAAAAAACTGTGGGTCTACGTGGACCCGAACCAACGATTTCGATTC
>CAIGRB010145263.1:0-12257 GCA_903798255.1 Fraxinus quadrangulata
TAGAGAGAGAAGATAGAGGAAAGAGAGAGGATATTGGATATTATTAATATTAAAGATTTGAATTAATATCTTATTGTTGTATAAATAAATTTTAAATCTAATTTTTGGATAAATTCTGATTTGGTGTAATTTCCACCATTTCTTTTCATAAAATGTAAAGGACCGTCCAGCAGCCTCATGGCCCAAGGGCCCCTAGAGTTGGGCCATGTTTGTAGCAAGGATCCCTAGAGCAGTGCCTGACACGAACCAACACTGGTGGCCAGCCATGCTCGGCTCGTGCCAAAGCTGCACGATGACACGAGTCATTGACAACTTGGCCGAGTTAGACTCTTGCTGACAACTCATGGCCTTAAAGATATGAAGTTGTCAATGATCTCTTCCAGTTTCTTGTTCAATATCTGCTGATTGACCGGTTCCTCGTTTTTTCAGTCTAATTGGCCAAGTCGATTTTCATAAAATTGGCATAGTTGCTTTCCATATCTCATTCCTAAATCCTGAACATATAGCATAGCAACCATTGGCCACTTCAAGGTTTACTGAACATTAAATATACAAAAAAGTAAAAAGAATCTCCCACCAAAATCCAGTAGTTCTTTCATCAGTTGACAATATCGTCCAAGATACTAATGTTACAGCAGCCACTCAATTTTCACACATCTGTATGCTCATATTTATGTTCAGCTGGAAAAGCCTCGTTTGCAGTGCAAATGAAATTACTTCATATACTAGATTTACATAACTGCTAAGCATAGCCATTGACGTGCTAAGATAAGAAACGGAAAAATAAAGGGTCGGGGATGATACAGTGAAAAAAGTTAAGACAAAACGAAATACATTCAGAAATAGATATACAAGGATAAATCACAAATGTGCATGTATCCTGAATCTTTCACATGTACAGAAGCTATATTTAAGAAAATAAATTTATGCATCTAATATTATAAATGAAGAATTAGCTATCCTCTTATAGACACACTGTGCAAGTCGACCGCCAACTCCATGACAAAGAATACAGTAGAAAGCTGCTAAATAGCCTCAAAGAATAAATAAAGAAAAACAGAAATTTATAGCTCATCAATTGAGAGAACAATTGTAATAATTACAAATGCGGTGTTCCAGTAAATATGTTGAGACCTTATTTTCTGCCTTCAAGACAATATGCAAAGAAAATTGAGAATTATGAAACAATAACACAAAAATCTATGCAGTTTAGGTAAATCTTCAGGATACACTAATGGAAACCTACTGATCTATCCTATAAGTTATTGAAACTCTCTCTTTTCTCATGTTACTTGAACAGGAGAAGACAATCCAAAGAAAGAAATATATCGCTTTAGTTTTAAAAAATTGTACTCGAGACTATCTCAAAGTAAACATTCAATTGAATCTTGAGTAAAAGTGGATAAGTCTTCCTATCCTCGAACAAATTACCCTTTAGTAGGAATTTCAGTGCATCCCGGAAACAATTTTGTATCAATCAGCATAAGGCAGTACACTTGATGCTACCACAATGTAAATCTTCAGCATCCCATCACGGCACAATTATAAACAAAACTGCCAGATCGCTTTCGGCCAAGCAAATCCCACTGTGGTGGACCTTCACTTGGAACCCAAGAATTGACATCAATATATCCTTCACCAACAGATCTAGGCCCCCCAATTACAATAAGCCTATCACCACATGCTCTAAATGCCAAACCCCAACCATTCATAGAATCGGCTCGTTCTGGTAATCTTCCTACAGTAACCCACGCTTTACTGATCTTATTGTATTTTCTCACCTCCATGTCTGCGTAATCAGCAGCATACAATTCATTATTTACAACAGCAATCAAAGGTGGAGCTTCAGATGTAGCAGGTGCGTCATTTTCCCTTGCTTCACCAGTTCGCACTGGGGACATGTTAGGGATTTCAGTCCAAGTCTCTGTTTCCAAATTATATTCCTCTCCACATGCGAGAAGCGTTGAATCAGTTCCTCCAATTCCTCCAATTACATAAAATTTTCCATCCATGAACACAGCAGAACACATCTTCCTTGGTTTGTTCATGCTCTGCAATGTTTTCCAAGTTCCTTCCTCGGAATTATAGAGCTCTGCAGAACTGAGGATATTACCATTTGAGTCGCAACCACCGGCTAATATTGCGATCTCCCCGAGGCTGGCAGATCCAAACAAACACCTAGGTGCATTCATACTCATTCCTGATGACCATGTGTTTGTCAACAAACTGTATTTATATATCACATGAGACATAAGATCCCTTCCAAAAACGAGAAGCTCAGTGCCAACTGCCAAAGATTCCTTATCTGAAAACACAAAACAATTATTAGGATCCATTCGAGGTAAATGCATCCAACGACGACGACTAGGGTCAAAGGCTTCCCATTCGAGCAACTGGCAGGAAAAATATACCCAATGCTCAACCACACCATTGAGTCGCCTCAATCGGTAGAGCTCACCACCTCTAATAAGTGAGCGAAAACTCTTGTTCAAAGATGCAATAGCGCCGTAATCAGCTCTGGAGCACCGAATGAGACAACTAATAGAGTTATCATGGCCAATGGCTGAAATCAGGGAACTGGAGTCAGAATTATCCCCTGGGGGCATTAGAATTCCACCGATTGATAAGGCAGTATTCAATTGACAACCCAATCGCTTAGACACCTTTAGGACGAGAACTTCCTCTCCGTTTGTTTCTAATGGTCCCTTACCTTGTTATAATTCAATTTTTCCAAGCTGGTAACTCATGAAAGACCACTTATTTTCTTGCTCCCAGGTCCTTCGATAGTCCCTTGATACCAAACAAGCTCTATCTTCCAACATGTTCTGTATGGCAACAAAGGAAGTACCTCTCTTTTCGAACAAAACCAATCTATATCCCACTTTCTTCTTCAGCTGGCCGCAATTTATTGCTTAAAATAGGTAACCATATGCCCGGAAACCCTGAAACAAAAGGTTAAAATAAAGAAAATAGCAATGCAAACACCGCAAAGAATTTATTGATTTATCAAACTGAAAAAAAGGAAAAAAGTCTATCTACATTCAGCGTCTTCATAACCATCAGTATTCAAAGTAAAATTTCAATCAAAAAGGCCAATGAATCAACAATAAAGCAAGTTCCCGTAAACCGGTATATGGGACAAACGAATGTTACACCAATAACACTTACAGATCCGAATTCAATAACAATAGGCAAAACTAGATCGTTTAACATTAAAAAAAATAAAATAAAATAAATAAATAAATAAACTTTCAATATATTCTACAACTCAACAGTTCAGAAAGACTTCGCAAACTACATAATTCATCAATAATGACAGCAGACAGATTCATAAACAACACAAAAATTAAAACTTCTGATCAAACGAATCATGCAAACTCCACAAAGAAACCCGGATCTCAAAAATTCAGATCAAATATAACCCGCAACCAAATTCTTTAATATACAACAAATTAAGGTAAAAAATGCAATCTTGCATTGTTTTTCCAATAACATTAATTAAGAATTGAGATTGAACCTATTAATACTGTTTAAGAACAAACTTCATCACAGCTAAACATCAGAAGAATAAGCAATAAAGCAGATAAACTAACTTACAAAAAGTGAAAAACAGAAATAATACATAAACAATAAAATTAGCAATAGAGGGGACTTACATATTGGATAAGAAGCAAGAAGAGGAGTACCTGATTGAAATTACTTGAATGGAACAATCCCTTTTCCTTTGCTCTCTCTATCTGTATATATAAATGTATATAAATGCTTCTGTGTGTATGTTTCTGCCTATATTTGTGTATGTATATATGTGTGTATTATGAAGGAAAGAGAGAGTCTGCAGCTTGAGTTCTTGTTATTGTTAAGAGAAATCCTTTGGATTCTCTGCAAATCAAAGCTAAGGCTTTGGGTTTGATTTTGGCTTAGGCTTTGGGGCATACTATTTGAGGACCCCCTTTATCAACCCCACGGCACCCCCATCCCAAACCCACCACCCCCTAACTTTATATATCTATTTTATATTTCTTGTTTTTTACTAATTTTATAAAGAATTGTTTGCACAAAAATGAGTCAAAATTATTTTTTATTTGTTTATTTAATTTAAATGCATCTTTATATTATTTTGTATTATATATAGCCTATTTTCTGGCTGTATCTGCTCTATATACATTTCCACATAGTACCCTAATTAATGAACTCTCTCTCTCTCTCTCTCTCTCTCTCTCTCTCTCTATTTTCTGGCTGTATCTGCTCTATATACATTTCCATATAGGAACCTAATTAATGAACTCTCTCTCTCTCTCTCTCTCTCTCTCTCTCTCTCCCCTTTTTTTTTGGTCTCATTATGGATTATACTAATGTGATAGGTGAAATTAATATGATAAACAACATATTTTACGCCATGTTTGGTATACACTAAGATACAAGATTTTGTCATATTTTCTTTGATTATATTCATGATTGTACAACACAATGTAATTGATGGTACTCGATAGAATTATAGATACGATTTTAACTTATTTTTCTTTTTAATACTATTTATTTCTACACATTTTATCAAACAAGTTATTGGGATACGTGGAGAAGTATTTCGAAACTGAATTTATCACGCGTGGATGTGTGTCGGTGCTGAATTAGATCGAATTGAGCAATTGACGCCTGTTCCTCTAGATTTCGTAACTAAATAGTTCACTTTTTTGAAAAAAGGAATTTGTTTATATAAGAAAAAAAATCTGGAAAAAAAAAATTAAATGACAAATGAAATTCTAGCTAACTCAATAAATAGGAATTAAAAATGTCGTTTTAGTTTGAAAGACATGTGGATGCGGCGAAGTGTAGGGGACTAAAAAATAATTGGTAATAAAAAAAAAAAGGAGAGTTCAGTAAAGAAAAAAAAAAAGAATTATAATTGATTTATTTATTTATTATCTATTTTCTTAATATACCAATCATCTGGTATCTAAGTATAGAAAATTTCACTTTATTTAAATTACTGTTAGTTATTACTACTAATATTATTAACGTCAAAATTTGTTCGGAATTTTCTGGACTATTTTATAAACTAACTTTTATCAAGTGTTTTTTCGGTACAGTTTATTGAAAATTATTTTTCCTATAACTTATTTTTAACCACATAGTTTCTCACTAAAATAATTTTTCACGTGAACCCATAACGATTTTCTACTTTTTACCATATATTCTCTAAAATAATCATTTTCACTTCGAACAATCTCTCCCAACAAATACTAAAAATATTTGTAAAATGACGACTACATTTGTGAAGAGAAACTTAATCTCGCTTCTATGATTAAGTTAAAATTAACACAAGGATGGTAAGAAATTTGAGTTTTCCTTCACTTTTTCTCATAATGTAAATAGAATGGGGGAGTGAATACGAACTTGTCAAACTCAATTGATCATAGATATTGAATCTTGTTAGCAATAAGACGACTTTGGAGCTCGACGATTGTATTAAAATTAGAATTTCATCTTACAATGTCGATTTTGTTAATGAGTAGTCTCATGTGTTGGTTGTTCACGAAAATATGTTTCGAATTTAAATCACCGCAAGTGCACGGTTCGTTGACAAGTAATAAAGTGGAAATCCTAGCATTTCGAGTATCGTTCCCACGAGGATTGATTTGACTTGATTTTTATTATATCGACCTTAACCGAATCTATCAAAATTGAGAAGAGTTTTTCAGATTTTATGATTAAATTAAGAGTAACATGTAATTTAAACTAAAATTACGAACTAAATGCAACAATGACGTTTTAATGTAAAAGATTAATGTAATTAATATATGAAAAAGCGCACTAGGATCCCGAATCACCAAACAAAGTTCACTTTTAACCCATATTTCACAATTCGATAACACGATGAATTGGTTGAAGAATCAATGTTTCTAACTTATCCAACAATCTCTTTCGAGTAGAATTGAACATATTCTAGCATACCATTTGACTATATTTCTATGACAAATGCAATATACAAGAATGCATGACGTTTTGTAAACACTTAGAGATTCACGTAAAGCATAGCGGTATATTTCTATCCCCTATCGGACCCTACGATGATTTATACCTTGTAGAATCTATTTTCCTTCTTTCGAATGCATAAAATAGATCACCCAAACTCACATAATCACATGCATTTAACTATGGAGACAAGAAATTGTATATAAATCATTCAACATCCATATATCGTGTTTGAATATCAAATTGCAAAATAGAGAATTAAAAGATCATATTGCGAGGTTCATCGTTCACCTAGTACATAAAAAGTCTAGCCTAACATGGGTAAATTAAAAGAACAATAAAAATAATAAAAAGAAAACATCACCAAAAACTTGAATAAAATCTTGAAATCTTGAAGATTGGAGTGAAAATCCTTGTTCTTGCCTTCTTCTTCGCTCTCCAATGTGTATTTTCTCTTCAAAATAGGGTAACCCTAGTTTTTGGACGAGTTTAGGGTTAAATAGGATGTCAAAATACCTTTCCATAAGAGTTTGAGTGAAATAAGGAAACCAGAATTTTCGCACCCAGATTGCACTATGTGATAGCATAGTTATATTCTGCGTGATCACATAGAACAACCAGAATATTAAATTTATTTTCTGTAAATGGCTGGGTGATCACCCAGCATTTACACTATGTGATAGCATAGAAGAAATATTTTCTATTTAATGCATTTTGGTCCCCAAGTTTTGCTTTATCAGATTTTGGCCTCGTTTCTTCTTTCTTCGCGCCATCACATCCACCGTTTGTTACGTAGTATAGTTCCATGCTCGATTCGCCATTTGGGTACGCTTTTGAATAATTGCAATTTAGTCCCTGAACTTTCATTCTTTTCCCTTTTTGTCCTTTTTCGCACGTTTTCGCACACTTTTCATTCAATCCATCAATGTAGTCCTACAAACGCAAATTATATCGAATTAACCCATATTTCAATATATCTCTCAACAATAGTCAATGTTTTGTGACCTAAATAAGTGCGCTTTGCGCACTTATCATTGGTTATTTATGTCATCAACGAGAACATTTTACAAATACCCTACTATAGTATGAAAAAATTTAAAATATTGAGGTGCCATAACAAATTGAAAAAACTGTCACTTTTAGTTAAAATTCAAAATTTCACAAAAGAGTAACACAATGTGTTACTTTATGTTCAATTTCCACCACTACCAATGCCACAATTTCAACCGTCACAAAATTGTTGCCCGAAATCAACAAAACCACAACCCCCGATAACCACAAACCAGCAAACCCATCCCCAAGAAGGGAAAAGTCCACGCTTCGATGAAGTTCGACGACGGAGAAAGAGATGGGGATGATGATCTTAGAATCACAAATGATCTAGGCTAACATGTCTGCTACATCCAACTTGAACTGTTCCAGTTGTGTGTGAATTTGTATTTTAACAGCAGATAGTGTAGATCAATGATAGGGCCAGGTAGTAAAGGTTTGGAATGTGTCGATAGTGTTTGGTTTCTAATTGAGTAATTTACCGTCATGATGATAGATCATCATGTTCAGATGCATTGAATGATATATCTAATGACATGATTTTCATGTCTCTATATTTAATTGGATCCATCATTTAATACTTTTGCATTACCCGATAGGGTAATCATGATGGCAAATAGCATTGATCTTTCAAATTTGTGGCGCAAATCGACGATGGAGGTGACAATAGTGCAGTAATGATGGCTGGTTCGGAACGTGATACTGTGATCAATTAAATAATCAAATTAATCGTTGAAATTTCCCTTCTTGCGTTGAGTTAACATGATTTTTATGTATCGAAGTACCAAAAAAGTTTTTTTAACGAAATTAATATTGCCATAGAAAACGTTAAATCAAGTATATGTTTAATATTGATGAAACTTTCCCTCTTTTCCCTTAAAGATAAACTTTTTTTCCCATTTTATTCTTCATTATAAATTGTAAACAAATGAAACTTTGCACCATTAATTGGTTCAATCACAAAAGGTGACCTTGATCTAATCACCATTTTTTGTAGTATTAGGCGTTGCCTAATCAAAAAGGCATAATCTAATCTAAGCAAATTTTAATAATTTTTTGACTTATATTTAAAAAAAAAAAAACACACACACACACACACACATTTCGATTCCTAACCAGTTCCCACGTGTGGTGGTGGATTTTACTTTCGGGCACATGTGGGAACAATAACCATAAACAGGTGTCGCCAAAAGCACCTAATCTTTAATTTTAATTAATAATTACTCATTTTAATAATCTAATCTCTGTCAAAACCTTTAATTATTTTGTACTAATATCAAATAATTAATTAACTAGGATTACAGGTGTGAGAATTTCCGCCTGTGCCGGCTTTATTTCCCTTGTAGGCTTAATTAGAAATTTAGAACTAATCTTTTTAATTCTACTTTTGATTAAATTAATGCCATGTTGTATTATCACTACCTAAGCTATATATTAGTTTAGTACACCAACTTGCTAAAGAATGACTCGGCTTATTTAGGATTTTCTCGACAGAATTTCTGTTTTTGCTCCCGTTTTCTTATGAACGAGCCTCTCGATGAAGCTATCTTTTAACAACTATCATGGTTAGACAAATTATTTTTAGAAAATTATTCGGGCGATTTCAAAACCAGCTTCTTAATCTAATCAGTAGCTTTAATTTTTTATTTTTTTTAAATACTTACCAAACCCACCCTTAACCTTAATTATCGAAACTGTACGTCTGAAGGTCACGTATGTAATGTTTAGCAATAAGTAAAATAAAATTTGTTTATGCTTTTGATCGAGTTTTTTTTTTTTTTTAATTTTTTGGGGAGTTTTTAAAAACGGACACGTGCACACATGATGGGACGTGGAGCAAGTATAAATGTATATAATTAGTGTTAAATATAGAATAATAAAACAAACTTGAAAACGAAGCAAGCCCATTGTCTCTAGAGGCAAAAGGGTTCTGGCATGCACTAATACTTGTGAATTATGGTACAGTAACATAATGGTTGACATAATCAAATAGCGATTGACATGACACCCGTAACATAATATCACATGACATTAATCATTGAATTATTTTAAACATAGTCAACATTTCTATCAAATGATATGTCGTCAATTGAGATTATGTCACTGCATCTGTCATAATTTTTTTTCGTCAAAGTAGCAAATTCAAATTGTTCACCTCATTCATATTATTCCAATCACATCCCTCCACGTGTCAACCACTTGTCTAAAGACATGTGGACGTGTCAAGCATTATTAGATGTGAGAAAGCTAATTCCAACTCATAACAAACTATTAGATAATCACGTTACAATGTTTTATATATATACACGTGTGATTTTGGTGCGAGTTGAGAATGTTATTTTGATCGAGATTATTTGTACTTAAGTTTCGGATATTTAGTTTGAGATATGTACGTAGGTTATTCTCTTGCATTTAACAATTTGGAATATATGTTTTCTTGACTAATAATTATTTGTGGACGAGATAGAAAACGTACATTGTTTACATACAATGTTTAGAAGAATAACAAGCTACGTTACAAATTCAATTCATTCAAGGAAAAGGAAACAACGAAGGTAGGAAAAATTTATTATGATATGTATGATTCGTGTTCAAGTTGAGTATGTTATTTTGATCACGAGAGAGAATTTGTACTTAAATTTTGCATAGATATGTATGCAGGTTATTCTTCCGTGTTTAGCAACTCGGGATATATATCTTTTTAACTATTACTTAAATATGTGTGGACGAGAAAGAAAGCGTACGATGTTAAAAAGAATAACAAGATGCTATGCAAATCCAATTCTTTTAAGGAACAATAAAGGAAAATCATCCCCTGCAAGCAAATGTGAATGAGATGTTGGAATTAGCTTTATTAGTTATTTATTTATTTATTTTTTATTTTTTTAATTTGCTTCGGTCTTTTTAATCTATTATTAACAAGATGCTATGCAAATCCAATTCATTTAAGGAACAATAAAGGAAGGAAAATCATCTCTTACGAGCAAATGTGAATGAGATGTTGGAATCGGCTTTATTAGATTTTTTTTCCCTTCACTCTTTCAATTTATTATTATTATTATTATTATTATTATTATTATTATTTTTGGGTGTTATAGAGAAAGTGAATGTGGGGTGGGCGTGGGGGGCTACCCATGTGACATGTATGGTTTTTGCTATTAGCATAGTGTGGGAATTATCGGGCAAAGGGGCCCATTTTACAACTAAAGTGGAATTATGATCAATTTTTCCCAAAAGAAAATATTCCTAACACCATATTGTCTCCTATTTATTTATTAATTTATCCCTCAAAGAACAAAAAAAGAAGGATTTTATTTGCTAGAAATTAAATAAAAGTTTGCAAAATTGTTCCTTACCATCAACCTTGAATCTTATAATATAAATGTCAATTAAAAAGTGATTGCAAACACCGTCCGACTTTCATGTATTAAGCATGCTATCAACGATCAAATTCTTCATGTGATTTATAGTTGTATAACTTATTATTAAGGGATAAATCTCACATCGAATAAAGATGAAAAATATAGACCAATATATAAAAATTTGAACTACTTCTCTTAATAAAGTTGACTTTTTAAGTTGAAATTTCAAATCTTAATATGGTATCAGATCACATTAAACTCTAACAAACGATTCGATCTGGTTAAAACTCAAATATTGACCAGCATATAAAGACTAAGATTACTTCTCTCAATAAAGTTAACTTTTTAAAATAGAACTCAAAGTCTTAATACTTGTAACTTCCTTATTCGTAGACAAGACGGTTTCGAAATTGTCTTTCATTTGATGGCGTAACTTATATCTAAGCTCTTTATTATCACTCGAATCAGTATAGACAAAATTAGTTACCTAATAATCATTTTCTTTTTACAATTTAACAACTTAAGAAAAATAACAAATAGGAAAATACATTGTGGGGTTTTCCATTTACGAAATAATTAAGGATAAAAAAATTTAGACATAGATGCGTATCATAATTTATTCATTGACCATGTAAAATATAAGTGTTCTCTTTGTCATCAACAATTTATTCCCGTTGTTAGTTTCATCAAATTGTATTCAAACAATACATAATTCTTGTATTTTCAACATTGTTAATAGCGATCAGACATATTAATATTTTTTCTAAAAAGATATATCTTGTTTGTTTCACAACAAGTGATATCAGAGCGATTCTGGTATCTTTTTTTGTTTTACAACATATGTATTAAGCATGCTGCCAACGATCAAACTCTTCATGAGATTTATAGTTGTATTACTTATTGTTAAGAGATAAATCTCATATCGAATAAAAATGAAAATATAGATCAACATATAATGACTTGGATTATTTCTCTTAATAATGTTGATCTTTTAAGATGAAAATTCAAGTTTTAATATGGTATCATATCACATTAAGCTACAATGAGCGATTTGATCTAATTAAAACTCAAAAAATGATTGTGCGAATTTCAAAATTGGTTTGCTCAAACGAGCTACTATTTTCTAGAGGCATGTTAAGGGATTATCCCACATTGAATAAAGATAAAAATATAGATCAACATATAAAGATTAAGATTATTTCTCTTAATAATGTTGACATTTTAAAATGAAATTCTAATTCTTAATATTTTTCCTTGTTCGTAACAAGACATATTAAAAATTGTTTTTCATTTGATGGCATAACATATATCCAAGCTCTTTATTATTATTCGAATTTGATGGTGTAACTTATATCCAACCTCTTTATTATCATTCGAATCAGTATAGACAAAATCAGTTATCTAATAACATTAAAAATATGCATTTTCTTTTTATAATTTAACAACTTAAGAAAAATAACAAATAGGAAAATACATTGTGGGGTTTTCCAATTACGAAATTAATTAAGGATAAAAAAATTTCGATGTAGATGCGTATCATAATTTATTCATTGACCATGTAAATATAAGTGTTCTCTTTGTCTTATGGATGAAGTCAAATAGCATGTAAAGCCAAGAATAAGGGTCAATGGAAGAGACGTATCCCTTGTGTTCTTCTCTCTGTCATTAGGAGAATGCTTTTGAAAGATATAGTTAGGCAAATGGCACATTCATATGACTTATACATTCAAAATTCTATTCTGACACGTATTTGATATGCCGAATTAAAGAGTAGCGAAGAATTGAACATGACAACTCGATATCTCTTTAATATTTTTGTTCAGTTCAACGTATCAAAATATTTTTTATTAAATATATATATATATATATATT
>CAIGRB010145263.1:14490-61971 GCA_903798255.1 Fraxinus quadrangulata
ACTGACACTTCTATGATATGCTTATATTTCATGGCCAAAAAGGTAGAAGTGGAGAATGAGGTCCCTTTTCAATTTTGATTCCAGATGACCCTTAATTGATCCAATGAAATTGTCGAATCCAAAGCGTAAACATAATTGGATCATTCCTAGGAACGTTTTGATATTTGCTAGCTGGATACCCTATGATTGTAGGTTTTCCTTTCACGTTTACAGTTAGGTCTGGACAGTTAAGTATGGACGTAGTTTGACTTGGGTCGATTTTGACCATAACCTGAAACCAAACCCAAATTAATCGGTTTGGGTGAATTTCAACCCAAACCAATACACTCTAATTCTTAAATTGAACAGGCCCAAATTAAATCGGTTCGATTTCGTTCGGTTCGGTTCGATTAGCCAGTTTAAACTTTTAGTTCAAATTGATTTTTTTTTAAAATTATTTGAATTTTGGGCTCACTTAAATTACAAGAACTAAAATAACTAAATAACTTTATATTACAAGAACTATTGACTAACGAATAAAATCAATTTAATGAAAACAAATCAACAGAAAACTTAAAATTTTTGTTGTTTTTTTATGTATTATGTAGTCTGACTATCTAAGTAGGGGAAAAAAAAGGCTAAGTAACTTGTGAAAGAAATTCTCAATTCTAATACTTACTAGCAATATCATATAGAAGGGAATCGAAATATAGTTCTAAGATTATAACTTATTAATATTTTTTTTTCTTAAAAAAAATAAAGGTAAATGTGTAAATGGATTGGGTTGATTCGGTTAACCAGAGGGTTGAGGTTTCAAATTATGGCTGGACCGACCCATCATAGTTTTGGAAAATGGAAAACCAAGCTAAACCAAACCTTATCTTTGTCAAGTCGACCCATGCCAACCCGAGCCGGTTCGGTTTGATTGGTTTGGTCGGCTTTTTGATTTTTTTATTTGCCCAAGCCTAGTTATAGTAAATAATTGAACGGCTATTGTGCCAAACATAATTGTTATAACTAAGTGATCAAGAATGAGATCTTAAGCAACTAGTATATGACTTGGATCGATCATTTCGTCTAAAACATAAAGTTTCATAAAGATGAAAATTCATTCATTTATTTTATAATAATTGAATATGCCTAAGTATATAAGTTGATTCTACAACCAAAGTTAGCAATAAAAGAGAGTTCAAAAGTAACATAAACATATATCATGGTAACCAATAAATATCAAAATATTTTTATAATAGAATCTGGTTCTCAATTAATTAAAGAATATAAAACAGCATTGATCCCCAATTTTGCAACTGTCAAATTTACTTTCAATGAATTAATAATTTTTTTTTTTTTTTTTGAGAAAGTTGATCGAAGTTACATGTCCCTTTTTCGACTAAAATCAGCACTCATTCACCAAGTTAAATTTCCTGCAAATATTTTAATTTTCTAAAACAGGATTACATTTTAAGCAGTCAAATTAATTGTAACTAATTTTAAGTCCTTTGTGAATTAAAGTCAATGACCAATTTATTAGAGATTGCTTTCACTACGTGGAATGATGAACACTACGCATTTCTTTGCGGTGCATAATCACCTTTCCAAAACTTTCTCTTGAAATGACCTTTGCTTATATATGAAGTATTGTCAAAACGAACGTCTTTTCGCCATTAGCCTAACTACGTGCTTGAACGGTATAATAAATAGGATTTTAATTTCTTTTGTATGTTCAGCACAAACGTCATTATCAACACGTTATAACAAATTAATTTGATCCACTGCAAGAATTTAAAGGTTCCAAATCTTTCAAAAATGTACAATACAATTCAAACCTTTAAATCATAATGGTTACATCCCATAACTTTCAATAAATATGCGACATAAGGACACCTAGCCAATTTCTATCCAAAGGCAAATTAGTTGTCCAGAAGTCAAGAATTTGACCTAATTTTTACCACTCCAATAAAAGGAAAAATGCCTCTCTACTATTTCTAACTTCCATCCAAAATGCATTATTTGTTTCCCTCCTATTCTGCCTAAGTAAATAGCTCTCTCTCTTTCATATTATGTGATTGAATTGATTTGTGGTTTTCTTCTCTCAAAGCGGGCGATGAAAACTGAAATTAGAACCCTTCATTTTACAAGAACTAGTTGTTAACCCTTGAAGTGCAGTTCGCGCAGTCATCTAGTTGATAGTCGAAATACAAAGCGACACACGAGGGGAACAAAGAAATAGAAGATTCGCTTGATGATTACGAACCATATTTCGTATTCACACTGACATGGGCTTGTCAATAAAGAACTTGTGGGCAAGTAAATAATAGCGTGATTCTTAATCGAATCACTTAGAAGATAGCCAATAAGGAACCGGCATATGTCATTCTCTCAAAATAACTAAATTACCCCAAAAATTGAAAGGAAATTTATATTCTCTCATTTGAAGAAGAAGAAGAAAGTACGCAATTTAAATATCTCCATCTCAAATAGTTATTTTACTTCTTGCTCCTTTTTGAACATCCAAATTAGTGTGTTTAGGAAGTAAAAATTGTAGATAGGTGAGTAGAATTTGTTGATTTGATTTGTATCACCAACAATAGTATCTAGAAAATAAGGTGTTTGAATTTGTAAGTGGCATCAGTATAAAGTGGATTTATAGTTAGAATTGTAATCGATATTAGATTTAGAGCTATATCTGAAATGGGAATGGATTTTTGAGCCAGATTTGTTATGCTGGATTTTGCATTGTAATGCAACTTTTGATCATGAAGTGTTTTAATATTTTCTTTCATTGACTTACCTTCCTTCTTCATGTTAATTTGCATGTGTAATTTTTAAGCAGTAAAAGCAGTGCAAGTCCCAAACCTTTTTTACTTGGCGTAACACATGCAAGTCCCAAACAATTTTAAAATGGCGCAGCGAAGGTCCCTAACCTTTTTAACGTGAAACGCTTGTAGTACCAAACCTTTTGTAAGTCTTTGAGCTTAAGCCCCTTCGTGTTACTGTAGACATAAAAAATTGAACATATTTCTTAACAAATTTAATAAGTTAATCAGCATTCAGCAAGATGTATAAAGGTAGACAAATTACTCATAAACACAGAATATTAATGAAATACATCATGGCCAATAACATACACCATCGCTAAATACAAATCCCATCATGAGTATTTAAGTAACCTTTTTTTTTCCCCCAAAATCCAATGAATTCTTGCAACCTGACAAATTACAGCACATGTAGCATTTCTCGTGGTTCCTCACTTCCTTCTTTTATGGATGGTTGTCTGTTGATGCAGATGCACCTCACTTTATCTTGGATCTGTTCTGTTCCATGACATGCAGCGGTACATTACACCTCCTCTTGTTATATCATGTCTGTCCATACTCTTCACAAGTCATTTGCATGCATGTTCTTGTGTACTTGACTCCGCCAGATGGTTCATTCTCCCAACTTGTTTTTCTTTTCTAGTGGCTTTAAAGGTTTCGTTTCCAAACCTGGCCACAGTTCTTGTCCCGATATTGGTTCAATCACTTCATTCTACGTAAGCTTCTTTTTTGAAACATCCATCCACATCCACTTATTGAGGCAGGAGCGAATCCAGGGTTAAAGTTCAGCTAAGGCGGGCCTTTAATGTTGGCCGTTGGCTGTCAATAATTAACGATCGTAATAGCGATGTCGTTTATTAACTCTAAACCCCAAATTCCTAAATCACTGATTCTCAATTGAATTTTTTTAAACCCTGAAAGTTCTACACTTTAATAATCACAATGCAACAAATGGTATAAACAATTTAGTTCTAACATCTTAATCGATACCAATTGGCGCAACATCCAATTGCAACACATAATTCATTCTATGCACAAGGATAATAATATAGCAAATGTATTCATTAATTATACTTAAATGATAAAATGAATAGAAAGATGAAATACGAAAATACATTCTGGAATTTTCTTTTAATCATCCCATGCTTCTACAGCAAATAAATAGAAAAATACTATTCAGTTAAAAATTTAAGGGAGCCCAACATAAATTACAACAAAACAACAAAATTACCATTAAGATATATCATACAATTACCAAAAAGTCAAATATATAAAATTGGGTAAACTGACCTTGAAATTGAGCTGAAATTCGAAAAAATTATTAATAGATAAAAAAGAAATGGAGTAAGTTTGAATTTAGATTTAATTATTTACCCAATTGTGAAGGGACGGTTGATGAATATGGTCCACCAAATTGAGATGTTTTAGCTTTAATTGGTTGGATAAAATTTAAATTAATTTATTTTTCATAATTTTCTTTTTGTAAACGATTCGATGGTTTGAAACGATTTACAAAAATTGAAACTTAAATCAAATCATTTCGATACGATTTGGTTCGTTTCGAAATCAAAACGTTAATGAATTCATATAGATCCAAACTAAACATTACCAAAAAATAAAAATAAAAAATGAATTCGATTCGATTTTATACTTTGAAAATTTAATTGATCAACTCTAATAAAGAGTATACCTATGCTAGAGTCCGTCCAAATGAAAATAATGAGTCCAAGGCTGATAAGACGCATATTATAGCTTAATGCTGTCATAGTGGACTGCTACAAGTGACTCCTTGATTCCCATTAAGAATTCAATAATAGTGCGTCACTTCCTACGTTGGAGTGGACTGACCGCCTTGATAATTGATAAAAAAAATTGTCACGTAACTTTTATTTTCAATTTTGTTTAGTTTAATGTATTAAATTTATTTTGTAATATTATAATTTATGTTTTGTAATTAATTACTTTAATATTTTCAATGAGTTTACATATTGCTGCTTGAATATTTGAAACCATGATTATTTCCTAAAATTAGCTTCTTCTTCTTCTTTTTTTCTCGGGTATCTTGATGCATGAAAAATATTAAGACACCGGTAAATAGAGAAAAAAAGCTTAATAAATTATAGAAAAATTTCATAAAAATACAGTTTCAAAATTAATAAGCTTGTAAAAAACTTTTAAGAATCAAGTGGTATGTGAGCGTGACAAATTTTGGTAAATAATTGTGATTTAGTATGACGTTTGATTGTGACTTAATTTATATGTGATATGTTAATTACATTTATGTGATCACTTGATTTTTTTTTTTTTAAAAAACAATGAAATGAAAACTTAAAAAACATGATTACAAGTAATTTTCTCAAAAATTATAGTAACTATTGGATCAAAAATCCATTTTATAAATGATGGTCCTCATGATTGCTGAGAGTCTATTGGGCTTCTTAATCAGACCCAAGAGTTAGACAATCCAGTATTCTTCAAAGCTGAAGTCTAGTCCAAGTTGGACAATCCAAAGCTATTCAGTTGGGCTTGAATCCAGAGGAAATGTCAAAATTTATGAAAAAAACAAATTCACAAATACCTTATATATAAAAATTCACTTTTTACTACTTTACTAAAATTAAAAATTGAAATTACTACATCACTTAAAAAGATATCACAATTACTGTAAGCAAAACTTTCCATATTTTCATCCGTAATTGACATTGACGATGAACAATAGAAACTGATGGACTTAATTGAGAATGCTGAATACGTGGGAATTCAAATTCAAATCGAGAAATTGATGATAAGGTAGGAGCAACAATGGTGAAATTGATGAATCTAACTTCGCGTCTGTGATAAAATTGACGCATAGATTTTCATCATGTGTTACATCTTGACTGAGAATTCTCTCGAACCGTTTCTCGTACGGAAATTATTTGAGAAAATCAGTATTCAATAAGTATAAGTAATTTCTTCAAACTCCAAATCCATACATTGTATTTGTCGTTGTTTATGTAATCTACCAATCTTACATTCAAATTTTCAAAGTCCAATTTTGTTTGATGTTGAATTCCTCATAAATCAATATCAGTTTACAAAGATGTTTTGTCTTTTTGAGATTGGCTTCCTAAAGAAAAGAAAATTTAGCTTTGTGTTCAAGATGAATTAATATTCAGGAAAATGTGGAATTTATTTGAAAAAAAATCAGTATTCAATAAGTATACGTAATTCGAACACCAGATCCCTACATTGTATTTGTCGTTGTTTATGTAATTTACTAATCTTACATTCAATTTTTCAAAGTCCTTTTTTGTTTGATGTTGTTGAATTAATATTCAGGAAAATGTGGAATTTATTTGAAAAATGTTTTGTCTTTTCGATGGCTTCCTAAAGAAAAGGAAATTTAGCTTTGTGTTCATGATGAATTGATATTCAGGAAAATGTGGAATCTGTTATTAATTATTAGCTAGTTATATATAAGTATGTGATCTTATACCTCTTCCAAGAAATGTTACCCTCCATGAAAAAATTCATCAGAACTTACCTATCAACTTCAAAAATCACAACCTTTGTAGTAATGATTGATGTCTCAACTTTGTCGATTTTTTTTTTTAATCATTATATGCTTGAATTTGCAGTTAGCTCAAAGTTGAATCATGTTCCGTACTGTATACGTTGTACTTGAAATATTTCCAAAATCACTATTTTCATAGTAATGATTGATGTCTAAAATGAAATATTTTTGTTACAGGATGGTGATGATTTCAAAATTTTGTTAGGGTTTATATAGATGCAAAACAAACCCAAAATGTCTAAATTGGAGATTGTAAAATGGTTTTGCAAACCTAATTTGTGGAGAAAAAAATGGAGAATGCACTATCAAGAAGATCGATTTGAAAGTGAACGACGATTTCTTGAGATCGATTTGGTGGCGTTTGATGTCTTTGGAATGTTGAAGAAGAGAGAGATTGGGGTTTATGTTTATTTTTGGAATATTACCAAAGTGATTATGGGTTGGGTATTGGGTGAGTTGATAAGGCTTTTTTAGAGGAGTGTTGATAACATGTGTATTGATTAATTTTGAAGAGTAAATTTACTTTTTGGTTGTTAAAATTACAGCATAAATTAAAGTATTTTTGGATTAAAATAATATGAAATGTAAAATATGAATATATCTTTTAAAGGTGGTATAGGATGAAATTTCCTCTAAATTTATAGGGTAACATAATCTAAAAAATCAAACTATTTCTTAAAATAACGTTTTACATTTTTTTTAATAAATTTTTTGTACACCATTATCACATTTTTGTGACAAGGTATTATACCTTTTGTAATACCGTTGGAATTTACGAGATAATTATGAATATGTGTGAACTAAATTAAGAGAACTAAATTAAGTCTTCGATTGGTGCGATGACTAGTTGCGACTCTTCAAATGCAAATTGTACATATTAAAGAGTGATGTTGTTTCGAATTGTGTGTGATTATTAAAAAATGTAAATTATAAAACGTCTTGACTTTTTAATAGATTACAATCTATATCATTAAATTTGAAAAAGTTGTGATCTAATGGTCCATATGAATATATGTTAAAAGATCAACCATTCCAAAAATACACTTGAAAATATATAAATAGGGACCCTAATCCCATATTTCCTACACCCAATCAATCCAAGGGAAAATAATTTCTAAATTTTCTCCTCTATTCAAAAAAGAGTTATTTTTAGGGATAACTGCAGCAGTGGTACCAAACTTTTCATTAAATAGCAGATTTTACCCAAACCTTTCATTTGTGCCACCCATGATATCAAACTTTTCAAAATATCTCAGTTGAAATCCAAATGAATAATTTCTGTTAATTTGACCGTTAATTGACCAAATAATTAACATAGACAATAATTTTGATTAATTTTAAAAGGTTAAAATGGTAACTTTACATTTTTTTATAATAAAACATCTAAAATCAAATAATTAAAATTAAAAACTCATTTCTACCTTCTTCCTCCCCCATCCATCCACTCTCACCTCAAATCTGCAAATCCCAAATCTGGGAAATCAAGACCAGAAAGGAAATTCATCTCAGTGATGCCTCTAACACAAAACTTTATCTGTACTGGTAAACATAAGAATTTCAAGAATGCAAGTAAATAATAGGAGATTCAGACAACCTAGCAGGCATGCTCACAACCTTTTATAAGAGCTGTTTCCGGAAGAGCTATCTTATCCAAACATATTGCGCAAATCTCATGATGATTAATGTTGTCAATATTGTTAGTCTCACACCCCGCTTGATGAATTTCCTCCTCTGGTAGTGTTGTACAATTCCCATTCACTTCACTCTGAAATTACAAATTCAACTCAATCAATTCACAAAACCAATATAAATTTTGGTCTTTTGAGTAGAATTGAAAATTTTCAAAAGGGGAAATGTTGAAAGCCCTTGTATTATACAAAAAAATTGTACAAAGATGACGGACCCAAAATCAAAAGTAGTTAAAATCGACAATCTTAAATTTGAAAGTGCATGAGCATTTGTAAGACATTGTCATTCATAGATATTTATATGCTAACTAAAGGTGGAATAAATTATTTATTTAGTAGATAAACAAAATTAACGATATGATTCAACTTTATATAGTAAAATGAATATTGTGTTGCTAAGTTAAGTCCTACCCAAACTTGTAGGATATGATTGTTGTGCTCATAATATTCTCAATTAACATTCGGTTGCACCTCAGAATTTGTGGGGGTGGTGAAGAAGATTAGAATTTGAAATATTTGAAATGATAAACTACACTACGACGAATACATTGTTAAACTTAAAATATGCATGATGTTGAAAATTGAATACCCAATGCAACAGTTCAAAATATATTAGTACATATGTTTTACTATTGAGAATGTACTTGTTTTGTGGAAATCCTCCATACAACTTACGAATTGTAAGATTAAATTCGAGTTTTAAATAAAGCTAGATGGAAGCATGATGATTTCAAAAATTTTATAAGGATTTTATAATTGGTGACAATATGTGCATGTTATATTATATAATCAAGAGAGGCATAAAATCTAGTATATAATGGTAACTTTCCAAAAATACATAGTAATGCAATATCATTTGAGAGTTGCTACCAAATGGAACAATACTGATTGTTTTATCGAAGGATAACCTAGTGAATCTGTTTACAAATTAGTTATCTAAAGAGTATGGACTGCGGATAGAAGGAAATGAGTTTGAAGCCTAAATTAATGTGTCAGTTTAATGGAAACCTAACCTAACAATTATAAATCCCATGGACTAGGTTCAACAGGAAAACTAGTTATGAATTACTCAATGAGATACACTTCACAGTTTTAACTCCTCTCATTTCTACGTTGCAAATATATGCTTCCTATCAAATATAAGTTATGATAAGCTATACTTTTAATGATAACTATATCTTGTAAATAATATAAGTAGAGTATTGTATAGTACTCTTTATTGAAAATCACTATATGAGTGTAAACTTGGCTGGTTCTATGAAAATTTTATTTAGGCAAATTCTCTAGTTCATTTGCAAAATCAAGAAGGTTTAGGGTCAAAATAGTAAATACAATAGAATCAAAGTTTATTATGAGATATAATGTATTTGATCAATTATATAAGTTTATAATAATGATCGACAGTTCAAAATGTTGCGTTCGCATATTAACTAAGTGAATCCAATAAATTCTTACTAAGGAAGGTTCAAAATGAAAGTTACCGATCCTAATGCAATATATTTTAGTAGCACTCTTCTTCGTCGTTCTTATTCTTAGTCGACTTCTCCCATTCATATAGAGGATTATTGAAATTTGCAGGATAATTATAAATATATGTATATTGAAAAAGTATCCAACTGGTGCATTACTAGCCACAACTTTTCAAATACAAATAATGTATATCAAAGAATCACATTGCTTCAAATTGGGTGGGACTACTCAAAAAGGTAGATTATGAAAAGTCATGACATTTTAATAGGGTGCATTCAATTTAAAAATGTACGATCTAATGATCCACAGTAATTTATGTCAAAAGATGAACTATTTCGAAAATATACTTGAAAATCTATAAATAGAGACTCAAATTCCATATTTTCTAAAATCAAATCAATTTACGAAAAAACTGATTTCTAAATTTTCTTATCTCTTCAAAATATACTTTATTTTTATTTTGCTGAAATTAAATTCTATCCGAATTATTTTCAGAAATAAAATTTCGTTCGAGCAATTTTAGTTTGTATTTTGTTCGTGAAGAGTACTGTCAACACTTTGATTTACTGACAAAATTAATCATGTACTCCATTAATTTTAGAAAAAGTGTAGTATCTTAGGTGAAATATATCAATTTGATTATGTTAACATCAGTGTAGAGGGCAAAATCCATTTAAAAAAAATTTGTATTCACATACCTTACTGTATTTCACCACCTTCTATTTCTATATTTTCTACGTTCTAGTACGTCGGCATTTTGCATATTTTTTATGCATATATTTTGATTTTGGTAAGTCAAAATTCTAGTCGATATTTTGCACTAGTAAGTTCCTATTTTCATTACATTTGCATGCACATTTTTTGTTGAAGAAATATAATTATACACCAAAAAATACTACGTGCTACACTTTTCTTGCATGAATAATACCACGCTATGCACATTCCGTCACCTATGTTCATTACCAGCGTTGCCACAACAATCAACATTGAAACTACTATCACAACCACTGACTTCTCCCGTTTCTACCACCACCACAACCACAACCACTACCTTCAAAGTCGACCTGCATTGCAATTGACGAGCATAATCATTTGGAGATTCAAATTCAAAAAATGGCTCTCCAGTGTTCATACCATCAAAACTTAGATTCTTGACAATTCTCATTGAATCTCCATAATTATTTATGAAGTCGTTTGAGATTCCAAAATTGAAAAAGAATTGAGAGCAACATTTAAAATTTTGATTGCCCAAAATCTGAATATATATTATATATGTATGCTAAGTACATTCACACAAATATATACTGTCGAGTTCTATCATGTAATGTATACTAAACATATACTTCAACTTACACGTGGTATCTCTAGCAGCAATGCTTATGCTTACTCAAAGACATTTGTTCATTTTTTGAAGTCATTCTGAACTAGCTTGGATTATGAAAATTAAACTACTCGAACTTAAACATAATATCCCACTAGTTCTATATGTCATTTAGTCTTGTTGATCTCTGAAAATTTTGATGCCTTTAAATAGTGTTGGGCTGTGATGCTAGGTCCAGTTCAACATTAGGCAATGATGATAATGGCCTTTCGGCCCAGACAAATTAAAAATTGCCCAATAAACTCATTGAGATAGCCCACAACCCAAGCTCAAAACCAATCGGATAACTCGAATTCTCAAAGCACGCTTTTAGTGTTATTTTGAATGGAGAGAATGTCAGTTGCTCTAGTCCATTGGATTCATTTCAAATAAATGGTTGGTGCTATAAGTATAAATGATATGTTTCTTGTTGCTTTATGGGGATGAGATTAATTTTCTTTGGTGATGTGCCTCTTGGTCTAGAATATTCGATTGAACCCATCTTCTTCTTCATTCTCTCTTCCTTTCATCTTCGACTTCTGTGTAGTAGAACCTTTTTTTATTGAGAAAAAGAGAGACTGTGTGATCTCTTGGTGAGTAAATCATTTGGTGTGGTGTGGGTTTTATTGGCCATTGAAGTAGCTCCACTCGCATCTGGTTTTGGTGAGGGTTTGGATTTGTCCTGTGCCTCTTTGATGACACAGAAGAGTATAATTGATTGAGCCTAAGACTGAAGAAATCTTGATGCCGATTGGTTCGATTAGGGGTGACTTTTTGGTATATTCTCTTCCATCTGTATTTGTGTATTTAAAGATATGTATTAATCGTTGTATCAGAGCCTGCGTTGGTATATACTGAGGCTTTGATTGAGCTCCTGTTATTATAAAATTAATTTTTTGGCGATAAACTTGGTTCGATTTGAAATATGTTAAAACCCTAGGTCAATATTTTTCTAGATCTGGTGTTTCTGGTGTGGATCTTGGTACTAGTAACACAATTTGAAAGAAAATCTTTGGTTTCTATGTGCTTCTTGAGGTGAAATCTTAGATCTGGGTTTCAGATGTGAAAAACCTAAACCTATTTGATACTTGTCTATGATCTTTGGTAAGGAAAACGTTTAGGTGGTCATATTAGAGGACAACCATTTTGGTTTGCTTCTTTCTAACCCTAACTCAGTATTTTTTGTTTCAAACTTGATACTTCTTGGAGTATTTTTGACTTGAGAATTTGAGTCTCATGGAATCCTGGTGAACTTGGGTATTGGTTTGGTTCTAACCTGCTGATATAACTTGTGCATGACTCGTGTTCTATTAATTCAAGTGATTTTACTATTTACTTATATAATGACTCGAAAGTTCTTGTACCTGTATTTGATATCTAGTTTTTCTGCTATGTTATTTGAAATTTCCCTAATTGTAGTCACTATTATATTCATTTTCTATTTTTTAAAATCTTTTAATTCAATCTTTTTCTAAGAAAGGGAAGCAGTGTGATACAATGACAATTGCCACTTTTGAACTTGGTATCTTTAATGGAAATGAGGATTTCCCCATCTAGCAACAAAATATAAGGGTTGTTTTAGTCCAACAAAAGGCTTCCAAAGTAATCACTGCAAAATTTCCTGAAACTATGACTGATGATCAGAAAAAAACTGATGAACTAGCTTATACTTCTATCATTTTGCATTTAGCTGATCAAGTTTTAGGGAAAGTAGGTAAAAATGACACCACTAAGGAATTATGGGATATGTTAGAAGAATTTTACCTAACTGAGTCATTGCCTAATAAGTTGTTTCTCTTAAAAATGTTTTTTTAGTTTTAAGATAGATTCCTACAATGATTTAGATGATAACCTAGATATCTTTAATAAGTTCGTCCCGGATATTACTAACATAAGGGATAAGGTATCTTAAGAATACAAAGTTGTTGTCCTTCTAAATGTAATTCCAGACTGTCATAAGGATATCAAAAATGTCATAAAATATGGTAGAGATATCGTCAGGCCTGCTATTATTATCAATTCCTTAAGAAGGAACTTAAACTAAAATCTGAGAAACATGGAAGTATGTCTGAGAGTTTTTTTGCTAGAGGCAGACATTATAATAGGCATAACTGGAATCAGGAAGGTCAAAGTAGTCAAAGAAATATAAGAAGAAAAAGAATAGAGGAGGGAGTAAATCAAAATCAAAGACTAGAAATAAAAAAAATGTCATGGTTATGGAAAAACAAACCATTTCATAAAGGACTGTTATAAAAAGAAGAATGAGGCAAAAGAAAATATTGTTGACGAAGGGAATGTAGTGGAGCCTTTAAACTCTAATACTGTGGTTGTATATGTTGTCACTAAGCGTTTAATAGATCCGAGCACTAAAAATTTGCATATAGCAATGATTAGAACTAAGAGCAGATCTTGGACTCAGACTGTACTTTTCATATGACACCTAGAAAACAATGGTTGGACAATTTTAAGGCTCTGAATGGCGGTGAAGTGGTTGTGGGAAATAATGTAGTCTGTCAAGTGGAAGGAATATGTGATGTTATCTTAAGGTTTGATAATGAATATATATATACTCTTGAAAGTGTTATGTCCCTGAATTGTATAAGAACCTTATCTCCATGGGGGATTTAGATGATATATACCTGTAAGGTAAACTTGGGAATGTCTTATTAAAGGTGATGAAATGATCACTTATCATTTTCAAGGGTTATAATAGAAATGGTATATATGTCACTAAGGTCAATGTAATTATAAATCATGTTGCTGAAGCTGCTAGCGTTGAATTTGATTCTACCCTAAAATGGCATAAAAGATTAGCTCATGTGAGTGAAAAGGGACTTCAAATTCTCTACAAGAAGGGGGTATTTGGAGAAGACCGCATGTCCAAAATTCCTTTTTGTGAGAACTGCACCTTAAAGAAACAACATAGGCTACCCTTTAATACTGGAAACCGTAAATCCACTTATACGTTTGAATATCTTCATTATGACCTTTGGGGTCCTTCATCTACCATCATTTAAGGAGTAAATAGATATTTCCAATCCTTAATATTTGATTATTCCAAAAAAGTCTGGGTTTATCTGCTTAACCAAAAATTTGAGACCTTTGAGAAGTTTAAATCATGGAAGATTCTGATTGAAAACCAAAATGCCAAAAAGGTTAAGATCCTTAGAACTCATAATGGTTTAAAATTTTGCAATGCTGAATTTGATCAGTTTCGCAAAGATAATGGAATTCGAAGACACGAAACTGTGCTTTATACCCCTCAGCAAAATGTAAATGCTGAGAGGATGAATATGATTATTTTAGATAGGGCTGAATATGATCCGGTTCGGTTAACCAAAATTTTCGGGTATTTAATAAGTGGACCAGTTGAATCCAAATTTAATTATGGAATCGTTCGGGTTAAGCTTCGGTTCCATTTGGTTTAGTTCAATCTGGTTTGGTTATATTCGATTCTCGAATTTCATACAATAATTAATTATTTTATATTTACAACAATACTACATTAGTTCGACCATGACATGTTCAATATTAACTCTTAAAAAATAACATAGTCAAATCTGATGATATCTTTTGTACATCTCTTTGTTGAGTTCTTCGTAAATCTGACTGTTAAAATTACAAGAAGAGAAAAATAGTCAGTTCATAACAATAGAACGACAGAAATGACATTACGGTAGAATAAAAGATTTAGATAAAACTTAGATCAATTTGATTAAATTTGGCTGACTAAAAATTAGAAATAGTAAAATCATATTTTACGTTTAAGCTAAATTAATTAGTTAACAAATTCATTTAGAGAAAAATGAAATAATTTGACTTATTTAAAATAAAAAAATTAGAGAGATTTAGTTATTGGTCTAGAACCGAGAATCGAACCCAACCCAACCCGTCGGTTCTCGATTCAAATTTTCATTTGAGTATTTAACTTAAGAAAAATCGCTCGGTTCGATTCAGTTCGGTTCGAGTTCAATTCAGGAGTTTTGTCCATCCCTACTTTTAGACAAGGTCAAGTGTATGATGGTTGGTTCTGGAGTTCCCAAAATGTTATGGGAAAAAGCTCTAATGACAACATCTTATATAGTTAATAGAACACCTTCTAGTGCACTAGGTGGTAAGCACTTAAAAAAGTGTGGTATAGGAAGATTCCAGAGTATTCTCATATGAAATTTTTTTTTTTGCTGTGCATAGAAATTTTTTTTTTGCTGTGCAGCCTACTCTCACCAAAGTGTTGGTAAACTTGAGCCAAAAGCTTAATAGTGTGTTTTCTTAAGGTATCCTGATGGGGTTAAAGAATATAGGTTATGGGGTTTTAAAATCATTATCAGTAGGGATGTTATTTTTAATAAAAATGAAATGACATGTCTTACTGATAAGGATATTGAGAGTAATTTTGAAATTGGAAAAGGAAGTGGGACTAAGCTACATGTGGAGCTTGAGCCTCCCCTTAAACGTGCTCATCATATGTAGGTGGAAAATGGGTCTGATAGAGATGATTTTGGTACTACAGAGTTAGATGCACGAGACAGTGTCCATGAGAATGAAGAAGAACAACATGAGACCCTAAATAATTATCAATTAACTAGGGAAAGAGTTATGAGGGAAATTAGGGAATAATCTAGGTATAAAGATTACCTTTCCCTTGCAGTTTTGTCTTATCAAGACCTAGCCTTTAAGGGGCTAAAGTCATATGAAGAAGCTATAGGTAGCCAATTGTCTAGAAACTAACATACTATTATGGAAGATGAGATGAACTCCTTGGTTAAAAAATCAAAATTGGAAACTTGTTCCCAAGCCTGAAAAGAAATCTATTGTTGACTGCAAATGGATTTACAGTATGAAAGAAAGAAGTTCAGAGAAGCTGCCTTTTAAATTTACGGCTAGACTGGTTGCTAAGGGGTTTACACAAAAACAGGGAATAGATTGCAATGAATTTTTTTCACCTGTTATTAATTATACTACAATTAGAGTAATGTTGACTCTTGCTGCCCATTATGACCTGGAACTAGAACAGATGGATGTTAGAAACCTTTTTTGCATGGGGACTTAGATGAGACCATCTATTTGAAATAGCCATAGGATTTTATAGATAAACATAAACCTGATTATGTCTGTTTATTGAAAAAGTCTTTGTATGATTTGAAACAATCACCTAGACAATTGTACAAAATGTTTGATACTTTCGTTTCTTCAATTGGCTTTATTGGAAGCTCTTTTGACCACTGTCTGTATGTTAAAAGAAATAATGAAGATGCAGTGATTGTTTATTTATTATTGTATGTGGATGATATGTTGCTCATTGGGCATGACATTAAATGCATTCATGATATTAAAAGATCCTTGAGTTCTGAATTTGAAATGAAAGATTTAGGACATGCTAGAAGACTTTTAAGTATGGACATGATAAGAAATAGGCCTAAAAGGTTACTTGCTTTGAAACAAACTTCTTATGTGGAAAGAGTGTTGTCAAAATTTGCTATACATGAACCTAAATATGTTGCCTTACCTTACCTTTGGCCAGTTATTTCAAATTAAGTAAATAATAATTCCTTATAGATGAATCTGATGTTAAGTATATGGAAAAGTACCCTATGTAAATTCTATGGGATTTGTTATGTACACTGTGATATGTACTAGGCCAGATGTGGTTCATGCCATTAGTAGCCTATGCATGTTTATGGCCAATCATGGTTCTAAACGTTTGATTGCTGTAAAATGGCTTTAGAGGTATTTGAGGGGATCTTCCCAATTAGGATTATGTTTTCTAGCCTGTAATGAAGGTATCGTACTTAAGGGATATGTAGATCCTGATTTTGCTGGGAATAAGGATAACAGAAAGTCCACAACATGTTTACTTTATGTGGTACTTGCATTAGATAAAAATCCCAATTTCAACAAATTGTTGTTTTATCTACTATTGAGGCAAAATGTGTGGCCACTACTGAGTTATTAAGGAAGTTTTATGGCTTAAAGTTTTGCTAACTGAAAGAAATGAACTTAAAGAACCTGTTCTGGTATATTTTGATACCTAAAGTGTAATATATTTGTGTAAAAATCCTATTTTCCATGGAAGAACCAAACATATTCATGTTAAACTACATTTTATTATAGACGTAATTTCTAAAGAAACATTACTCCTTGAGAAAATTCCTTCTCAGTACAATCCATTTGATATGGGAACCAAGGTACTTTATTTAAACAAGTTTAAGTCTTGCTTACAATTATTGGACACTGATGGGGGTTAATTTTTTAGTTCTGTGCAGGTATTAAACTTGATGCTTACATGGAATTCTAGGAAGCTAATTCTATAATGAGATAATACACTGATTAGTGTGATATGCTTCTAGTATGACCACTGGCATAAAAGGTGGAGATCTGTTGGGTTGTGATGCCAGGTCCAGTTCAACATTAGGCAATGATAATAATGGCCTTTCAGCCCAAACAAATTAACAATTGCCCAATAATCTCATTGAGATGGCTCACAACCTAAGCACAAAACCATTCGGATAATTCGCATTCTCAAAGCATGGTTTTAGTGTTATTTTGAATGGAGAGAGTGTCAGTTAATCTGATTCGTTGAATTCATTTTAGATCAATGGTTGGTGCTGTGAGTATAAATGATATGTTTCTTGTTGCCTTACGGGGATAATGTTAATTTTCTTTGGTGATGCACCTCTTGGTCTAGAATATTTGATTGAACCCTTCTTCTTCTTCATTCTCTCTTCCTGTCATCTTTGACTTTTGTGTAGTTCAACCTTTTTTTTTGAGTGAGAAAAAGAGAGATCGTGTGATCTCTTAGTGAGTAAATCATTTGGTGTGGTGAGGTTTCTATTGGCCATTGAAGTAACTCCACTTGCGTCTAGTTTTGGTAAGGGTTTGGATTTGTCCGATGCCTCTTTGATGACACAGAAAGGTACAATTGATTGAGCCTAAGATTGAAGAAATCTTGATGCCGGTTGATTCGATTAGGGGTGATTTTTGGTGTATTCTCTTTTATCTGTATTTGTGTATTTGGAAATCTATATTAATTAAATAGTACATTTATCAAATACTCAATTACAAGTCATTCTCAAACAACAGTTGCAATTGATTTTGTGACATTGATACATTGTTGTGTCTGAATGATTTGTTTTCAAATCCACATCTTTTTTGTTATCGTTTGATAATTCCAAAAAATTGTTATAAAATCATAATTTTCTGTTCAAAAAAGTTGTAACAATATGCTGTGCAGCTTGCTATGAACTGTAACTCTCTGTCTACAATTTTAGTCCTTTTCAATAATACAGAATTTGTTTTTTTGCCTGTTGTTTATGTGCAATTTTATGTTTAATTTCAACAATATTATTTGTCATTGCAGGTGGTGATGGAAAGTCTTCTTCTTCTTCTTCTTCTTTATTTTTAAAGCTACTTTGTTTGCTGACTGTATACATATAATTTTCCATTTTTTCCTATATTAATATATAAAAGAAAAACGTACGTTAGTAATTTCTATAATCCAAACAAAGCCTCTGACAATTACTATTTGGCATATGAGATGCGAACAACACAATTTCTATGATCCAAACAAAGTCCCATCGATGCTTGCACTAAGATAAACATTTCTACGTGTTGTGATCAGAGGGTGCAGAATGTATCTAATGAAATGAGGAAACACATCACATGGTAGAAGATGATATAACTCTGTATAGTAAACTTCTTGTGTGTGTATCATCTTTGACCATTGTTATATCTATCTACATGGGTGGTCGGGGGTTCGCCGTTAAAAGAACAATATTTAATACATGTTTGATGTAGATTAAAATCAAATTTTTAATAAATTTTAATAAAAGTTGATGAAATATATGATTGAAAAGTTGTAGACAATGAATTGTATGATTAAAATTAATTATTGATTTTGATTTTAGTCCAGACCAAATAGGGCTTGATATTATTAAAGAAAAAACTTATGGACGTATAGTAAGTCCATTAGATAGGTTGTCTTCGTAACTCTATAACGGATGCGATAAAAAAAGAAGAAGATTTCATGAAAAAGTGAATCGAGTTCCATCGTTTAAGCCTACAAAAATATGTTCTTACTTTTTTGATAAATTTTTTTTAATATTTCTTTAGTAAATAAAAGCGATACTGCTCCCATTAATCAAGCTCCCAGACAGCCTAGAAATCTTCCATTTTTTTATACTTTTTCATGATTTTATTTTAATATTTCTTTAGTAAATAAATTCAGAATAATTTAAATTAGGATTTTTTTTAAATAATTTTCTTCATTGTCTATCTTACTTTAAATGAGGATCGTAAGTCTTAATAGCAATCATCTTTGATGTTCAGTGAAAAGTTTTCTCGCAATTTTCTGTCTTTCTTGACGTTCATGGGAGAATCAATAAGTTAGAATTTTCTCGTCCGATTTTTGTTTTTCCATAATCTTCCAACAACCTTAATAAAAATAGTAACACTCGATGCATAAGATTGACTCAATTAGATTTAACCTACCCAAAAGCTCATGTTTACCTCAATTTAAAAATTTAGTCCACCTTAAAATTCAATTCTAGTTCCGATCTGAATCGTGCCTAAAGTCGGCAGAACCGAAGGAAAAACAAAAGGGGCCCGGATCAAAACATAGTAGCATGTGTTTGAGGTTTTAGAGTCAAAATGATGCAAATTTATGTCCATTGATTCTGGCTTAATTGTCCTCTCCTCAAGTCAACTAATTTGAATCAGTTCGATCATAGTACGGGCTTAGAGAGTTCGCCTCCAAGTTTACTTAATGTTAGGCTAACTAATGTTACGCTGTCTAACATCAACAACTTCACAATTGACGACTCTTCAAATAGGAAAAATAGCTCCAATGACGATGATTACACCTAAGGATCAATTCTAGGAATCCATCTGTACATACCTTAATTGATCTAAGTTTTGTACGTAAATTTTCCTTCCGTATTGATGTGCCTATAAATAATAATATACAAATGCTATGACAAATCGCCAGAACACATCTGTTTTCACTTTATAAGTAAATAAGTTATTTAAAACAAAATTCGGAAATAAAACATCTATCCCCGAATATTAGCTACAAGTTATTTTTTAGGACCGTAAATTATGTCGCAAATGAATTTTTAGGACCGTAAATTATGTCGATAAAATATTTAGTTAAAAAATTGATAAAAGTTGTGAATCCCATAAAATGTATGATAAAAAATGAGTTTAACGAAAAATTGAATTTTAAAAAATAAGGCCAAAGCACGTCACAATTTCCCTCGTTAAGATGTTTTCTTGAACTGGCCACGACAGCTTGGCAAAGCCCAGTTAGGTAGATCTATATCGTTACTAAGGAAAAGTGATTTAATAAATGACAATCCTATTGAATAATGCACATGACATGCCATGAAAATAACTCCATTTTATAGATTATAAATCTGCTAGAAAGATCTTCTAAATCATAAATTCTGATCTTTCACATCTGAAAAACAAATCGAAGTTCAACCTGACATTGACCTCATCTGATTTAATTCACTCTTAATTTTTTATTACTTAAATGTTTCAGTGCATATTAGAACATTATCTTTAATAATAAAATAGATTAATAAAAAATATAATCGAACTTGACAATGATAATTTGTACATTCGTGTGTCATATGTGAAGATGCATTTTTTATATAGGATCCGTTCGATAGGTAAACGTGGAAAATAATTCTAATTCCATGTTAGTTGGAAAATAAAAATCTATCAAACCCATAGGAATTCGTTTTCCTTAAAAACAAAGAAAATACCAGCTTAAAGTGATTGTACTTTGGAATTTGGTTTCCATTTCCACGTTACAATCAAACGACGAAAGTGGAATTCGTTTTCTTCGAATGTGACATTTTCCATGGAATTTATTGCAATCAAATAGGGCCATAATACAAATGAATTATTTAGTAAATGAACCTTCTTTCTCAATAAAATTCTTTCTTATTTTCTAATCAGCTATGGGTGAAAAAAAAAATAAAATTCAAAACGATGTACAGTTATTGCCAAACTCTACTCATATATAGTATAAATGAGTTATTTAGTAAATGAACATTCTTTCTCGATCAAGGTTAACAGTCTTTCTTATTTTCGAAGGACAATATTTCTACACGTGCTATCCTAAAATGTTCGAATCAACTAAGGGTGGAAAAAAAAAATTCAAAACAGTGTATAGTTATTGCCAAACTCTACTCGTTTACCTTATCTTCAAAACCTAATCTTCTATAATTTTTCTACGTTTCATGTACTTGGGGAAGGTTTTCTTACTTGGAAGGGTCAATGGGGAAGCCAGGTGGCCAAATTTCCTAACTATTTGATTTTGTTGTGAAAAGTATAGATCCAAGGTATCCTAAGTTAACTTGAACAAGTCGTACCCATACACTGTTTGTCATTTAATCCGTTTCTTGATCATTATTTGAAAACTCTTTTTTTTTTAATATTTATTTTTAATCACACGTTCACACAATAAAATACTCTGCATATAAATTTAAATTTTTTTTTTCAATTTTTTAACCACATATTTTCTTAAAAATCACTATTCAAAAATCAAACACCGTAGAACCAGCCAGGCATCATATTGATTTTATTTAATTAAAATCTGAACAGATTTAGTACTTTCTATTAAAAGATGTTTTGATGAATAAATATTAATAATTAGTTCATAATAGGACATTTTATTACCGACAACACATTAAACAGTGTAAGTTCTGCACGTGCTTTAATTATGGAGTTAATATTTCGTCCATCTCAGATAATAAAAATAATTTACAAGATAAATTTCATACTAGAAAAGTGAATTTTGAGTCTCTACATTTTTTGTACATAAATTCGAATGAATCACGTAAATATTTTTTTTGGATTCGTGTTGTATTGATATAAAATGATAATACGACGAATCTACAACTGGCATGACACTAACTAGTACTTAACAAGATTTAGTCACGTTGTAACTTGTAAACTGTAAATTTTTTTTGTGTTTCCCGATTGATTAATATGAAATTAATTGATATTGAGCAAAATGTACACAAAGTTTTATCAAAAAATTAAATATACAATTGACCCTAGAGTAGATATATGCTTATGTTTGGTCCCATTAAATTCTAATTCATTTTTCTCTCGATTCTTATCAACCACACATTCTATTAATAAAATAATATTATATAGTTAATGTACAGTTAAGAACTGTATCTTCACTCTTTAATATACAGTTATTATAACTATGCTTAGTCGAGGACTCTTGTCAACATAACAGAGTTTGCCAGACATCACGTGCTTGATTTTGGGCCAATTTATTTTTTGAATTCATACTGATCATGCATGCAAACTAGTCAACAATGACATACTTGTAGAGTCTCTAAATGTACTTTGAATAAGTTTTAAATCGTATGTTTTTCGTTTATTCGATATAATCGAATATGTTTTTAGCCCTATTTGACAATCATTATATATATATATATTTTACATACTCATTTTAACTATACGTTCATATATTAAAATATTTTATACGTAAACTTAAAATTTTTCTTACTTTTTAACTACAAATTTTTTTGAAAATTGCTGTTCAAAACATTATTTTTAACAAATAACGATTGTCAAACATAGGCTAATTACATGCATTACGACGTCAATTAAAAAAAAAAAAAGTCAAACCTACAATTGATATCACCTCTAATTTATTTATATTCAAGCGACATAAGATAAAAAGAAAACATGGGCATGCGTGCTTAGACTAGCACAAAGAGGCCCCCAAAGTTGGCTGATAAACAACCAAATACCTCTTAACCCACTTGAATCCCTAACCCCAGTTTCGCAGTTTGGGGAACATATAGAGAACGACAGTATGGGCACTCTCTCTCTCCCCCTCTCCCTATGTATTATTAAAGGCATTTGAACTAAAATTCCATTTTCTTTTCTCATTGAGGTCGAATCTAAACACGTGCTTGAGAGATAGCTGTCCATATACTAATTGAGATGTATAGATTTTCGAGAAGAGAGGAGCCGTGATGATTTCTCGAATAGAAGAAGACTATTTTAACACTCACTCAAAATCTTATTCATCAGATTCCTTTGTAGAAGATTTTAATTTTTTTTTTTTTTTTTTGAAGAATTCACAATGATATACCTCATCCATTAAGTTATTAGATAAAATTATATAAATTACAAAATTACATTTATAATATTTAAATGTTATCATCAACACGTGAAATAATCTATCATGTGTTTGTGAGATTTATTTTTTCCATCAAAACCTAAACATGGACAATTCATTTAAATGGATGATAACAAAATTTGAACTCATGATATTCATGTACTCTCATATCATGTTGAATTTTTTGAACTAAAAGTACAAGTGTTTGATAGGATTATATATGTATTATTTNTCATTTAAATTATGTCTTCAACATCTACATGTATGTATGTTCTCTCTCTCTCTCTCTCTTCAAGAGTATATTTAAAAACAATAACCATGGTCTTGTGCTTTCTCCCATGCGCTTGTCTTCATCACCTCCAACACTTGTTCATTAGTGTTTCATTTCATTTTACATGCCCTTCACGCCTTCCTTATCTCTCTGTCCATAACTTGTCTCAACAATCACTTTTCTCTCCCTAATTTAAATCCCACTTTATCCTCTGCATTCAATTTTCTTTCATAGACAATCAAGGTCTCAAGTTTTCTGACAAAAATATTCTTAGCTTTCATCATCCTTTTTCTCCTATCTTGTTCATTCCACATTTACTTCCTGACAATGTCTAGCAGGAGATCCCGGTCGAGGCAATCAGAAGTTTCCAGGATAACTGAAGATCAGATCGCGGATCTTGTGTCCAAGTTGCAACAACTCATTCCTGAGATCCACAATAGGCGTTCGGAAAAGGTTGATTACAATTTTTTGTTCTTTTCTTTATAATATATGTCCGTGTGCACGCGAGCGCATATCCCAGGGGCGAAAGAATACGTCACTAACTCTATTTCTTTAGTCAGAAATAGTATATATGAGCATGTCCATGAATCATGCCCACAAGCCTCATTTATTGAGAATTTGAGGCGCGGGACTATGATGTTCCCTGTAAACATTTCTCTGCATGGCATACATAAAGTTTATAACAGAGAGAGTTCCAATAGAGAGGTTTACATAGCACAAGACGAGAGGCTGCATAGCAGAGGACAATACTAAGAATGAAAAATAAGCTAAAATATTCTTCATTATATTGCATTTCGAACATACTTTTAAACAAAGAGAGAGAAAATTTATCTGTCCTCGTATCTTGTTCATTATAGTGCTACTTCTCCGTAGTACTGCATACCTAACATACACACAACCCGATTGTGAGAGCATGCATAAAAGTTTATCTCAATTCCTATCTAACTAGTCGTGTTTAAAAATGTCAGGTTTCACCCTCAAAGGTGTTGCAAGAGACTTGTAACTACATCAAGAACTTACACAGAGAAGTGGATGACCTGAGTGATCGATTATCGCAGCTTTTGGAATCGACAGACAGTGACAGTGCTCAAGCAGCCATAATTAGGAGCTTACTAATGTGAACTCAGAGCTTATATGCTTGTACTTTCTGGGTTGTTATTGTCGAGGGTTTGGTTACTATGTTATATAGCCCAACTTAGGAGTTTAATTAGTTTAAGCTCCATTGTCTTCCGTATGTATTAATATTACATAGAATTGCCTTTGCTAAGTCAAATATAAAAATATAATAAAAGGGATTGAAGATCTATTATCTAGGATATGTATATTTTCAGTTCCAAACTTATGATATGCCAAATTTGGAATAGTTTCTGATTCTATTGATCCTGAGATATTCCTATACTTGCACTAAGCTGCCATCATCCCCCAACCCACTCATATATATATAGTAATCTTAATTCTATATGATCAAACGCAATAAAGACGCACATGGAAAATAAATACACAAAAGAACAAGCCAAATTTATAGATGTTCGCTTCAATAATGTGAGACTATATCCTTATCTGTTGTTGCAGTAATTCATTATAATAAAAAGAAATTTATAAGAGAAAAAATTGCTCATTCTATTTTCTCTAACCTCTATTTTTATAATAAGTCAAAATCCTAACGATGGCTGCGGACATTGACAACTCTACAACTTAACAATATTAACACGTTCATACCAAATACACTTTTAGATAAAATAGTTTAATATGAAATCATAACAGACGCAGAATGTAAGTTCAAGTGCCCCCCTACTAATTTACCTACATGGACATACGAAAGTTATTAATACATGCATGCATCCTTTAACATCCACTGTCCCACGCCCTAAATTTTTAGTGGAAGAGAGTTGAAAATATAAAATGAACCAGATCTGGTACAGGAACAGGATCAATGACATAGTTTAAATTTCATTGGCAATTAAAAAAAATAAAAGAAAAAACTGCCAATCAAAAACTATCGTTTCTGCACTTGGAAATAGCCTTTGTCATTGACCTCCTGCAACCAGTTTAATCCAAAATGTACTACGCAACATCAACATTAATTGTACACAAGTCAACCTTGATTCAATGCACTAACACGTGACTGGGGCAACAAATTTACTCGTAAGTAAAAACTCTTGAGTGTAACTATCTACGCCTTTTTTTATTGTGTACATTATTGTTTTAACCGTAATAACTGGATGCTTACCTTATTTTGTCTCATCATAATAGCCCTAAATAATGCAATGGCTAGCGTTGAAACTAACCTGTTAAAAGAGTTGGAAAATCTAGATGGACTGATAAAGATGAAGAAGGCAAGATGGATTTTGGCAAGAAAACATCTGCAAGATAATGCCTTCTATGGAGAAAGGGATAAAGAGCAGCAATTAGAAAATGGAAAAACGGAATTCGGGTTCATGGCGGTGCAAAGTCCAAAGCAGTTCGTGATAACGGTGGAACCGTGAATACAGAAAAGGTGTAGGGCAAATAGGTCCTTAAAGGAAAAAGGTGTCAGGCACATTGCCTAAATCCCAACCTAATTTCGGATAGCTAACACTTGAGTGGATTTGGAGGTAGAAAGCTGTGACAAAAATGGAAGCACATAGTTGGGAATGATAAGTTGGGTTGATGGCACAACTAGCATTACTTTAGGTGGCGGAAGGATACACCGCTTCATTATTCAATAAATTAAAGACTGAAAGAAAGCACTAGTGTGCTACATAGCATTATTCCAGTTGATTGGGACGCTAGCAATACAAATGACTTCCCAGAACTCTATAATGCGAATTTGTTGAACCGTTTGAATTTGAAATGGCATTGCAATATTTTCACATTGTTGAACATCCTCATAAAGCATTGGGATCGCCTTGAGTTTCAATCAAAGATGTAAATTTTTCTTCAACATGTTTGATATGATATCATGACTGCTAGGTGATTGATTCAACTTTGCATCAAACATTTTTTACATTTCATCTATCTTGCACAAATTTTTTTTGTGCAAGAAGACAGCGATTTAAAAGACTATAAAAATAAAAATGATGTTTGTGGATTGTGTTAAAACAGAGCTGGTGGATATGCATGTACAGCCTGTTGAACTAATAAACTAGATTCATTTCTAGAATAATCCATAAATACCTAGATTAGTGTTAGAATGTTTTAATGGGTGAATTAAAGAGAGTACATGTATGTCCATTGGTGTTATTCATGTACTTAGGTAGAGGGAAAGTATGCAATTTAACATTAATACATGTATTAGATTAGGCTCATGTTGGGAAAATGCTATATATATACTCATCTAATCTAGCCATTTGAAAATCAAGTAAAAGTTGAAGTGATAATGGAATCACGTATATTTCATCCACTACTTTTTCATGAGTTTGAGTGTTGAGTGAACTTATGTTCTTCAATTTCTGACAAATTGATATGAGAGCCTTTTGTGTTTGGAGATAATTGAAGAAAAGATGATGAATGGAGCTCCATTTCAAGTTCCACCATTCGCCAAAGAAAATTATGATAATTTGTGCATTCATATGAAGGTTTTGCTTAGAGCTTATGATGTTTGGGAACCTGTGGTCCAAGGTATAGCAACAAAAGATGCAGATGTAGCTATTGTGAAAAAAAGATCAAAAGTCTCTATCTCTCATCTATCAAAGTTTAAATGAAAAGATGTTTGAGAAGGTTGCTAGAGCAACCAACTCCAAGGAAACATTGGATATTCTTCAATATTCTTTTAAAGGAGTTGATAAAGTGAAGAAGGTACGTCTCCAAATAGTAAGATGAGAATTCAAATCCCTACAAATGAAGGAATCTAAATCTATTTCGAATTATATTTCAAGAGTTTTGGCTATTGTCAACCAAATGGGAGATATGGGGTTGACATGAAGGATGATCGGGTTGTTGGAAAAATTCGATTATGTTGTCGTCGCAATTGAAGAGTCCAAGAATTTGGACACCATGACCATTGAGGAGCTTGTTGGATCTTTGCAAGCTCGTGAAGAATGACTAAAGAAACTGAAGCAAGAATCGGTAGAGCAAGCTTTGCAAGCAAAGCTTTTATTGAAAGAGGAGGAGGAAAGAAGTGGCATGTCCCAAAGAGGTCAAGGATGTGGAAGAAGTCATGGTTGTGGACGAGGCGGACGAGATACTAACAAACCTTTAAATAATGAGGAGAAGAACCAAAACTTCAACTGAGGAAGAGGCTATGGACGAGGCAGAGGAGGACGTTTGAGGCAAAATCAAGGAAGGTATGACAAATCAAATTTTGAATGTTACACTTGTCACAAATATGGCCATTATTCTTGGGGATGCAAAAATAACGTGGAAGAGAAACTTAAATTTGTGGAAAGCAAGAATGAAGATAGAGATCACACTTTGCTTCTTGCTTGCAAAAGCGATGCAAATGAAGAGAATAATCAGTGACATCTTGATTCAGGCGCAAGTAGTCATATTTGCAGAATGAAAATTTTATTTATGGAGCTTGATGAATCCATTGGCGATCCATTGGCGGAAATATCACATTTGGAGATTTTTCCAAAGTACAAGTCAAAGAAAAATGTAATATTTTGATACGCTTGAAAGATGAAAGTCATCAATTCATTTCTAATGTGTTTTATGTGCCAGATATGAAAAGTAACATTTGATCTTGGGACAACTTTTGGAGAAAAATTATGATATTCACTTGAAATACAAAAGTTCGACTATTAAAGATGAAAATGAGAGATTGTTAGCTAAGGTGCCGATGATGAATGATAGAATATTTATGTTGAACATTCAACACGATTTCCCGAGATGCTTAAAATCTCGTGCTAAAGATTATTCTTGGATTTTGCACATGAGATTTGGATATTTGAATTTCGATGGCCTCAAAATAATGAGCAATGAAAGCATGGTGAAGGGATTGCCAACCATTGACCATTCAAATCAACTTTGTGAAGGATATCTTTTTGGAAAACAAGTAAGAAAGAGCTTTCCTAAAGAGTCTTTGATAAGAGCTCGGTGTCAATTGGAATTGATCCACTCGGATGTTTGTGGACCTATGAAGCCATATCCCTTGGTAAGAATAATTATTTTCTCCTTTTTATTGACAATTTTTCTCGAAAAACTTTGGGTTTATTTCTTGAAGGAAAAATCTAAGGTGTTTGAGACTTTTAAAAAGTTTAAGACTTTGGTGGAAAAACAAAACAGATATCAAATCAAAGCTCTTATAGATGTGGAGAATTCACTTCTAATAAATTTAAAGACTTTTGTGAGAAAATGGTATTCATCGTCCTTTTATAGTTCCAAGATCACTACAACAGAATGGCGTAGTCGAGAGAAAGAATATGATCTTACTTAACATGGCAAGGAGTGTGCTTAAGAGCAAAAATATGCCAAAGGAGTTTTGGGTTGAAGCAATTGTTTGTGCAACCTATTTGTCCAACCGGTGTCATACCAAAAGTGTTCATGGTAAAACACCACAAAAAGCTTAGAGTGGCTACAAGCCAAATGTTTTATACTTGCGGGTCTTTAGAAGTATAGCCTATGCACATGTAAAGGATGAGAACATCACTAAACTCGATGCCAAAAGTGAGAGGTATGTGTTCATTGGCTATGATCAAAGTTCTATAGGTTACAAGTTGTACAATCCAAACAATGACAGAATAATCATTAATAGAGATGTTGAGTTTGATGAAGAAATAGCTTAGGAATGGAAAGTTGCAAAGAAAGAATACAATTTTAATCTATTCTTTGATGAAGAAGAAGACATTATGTAGCCCATTGCTCTACTCCCAACACCTCCACTGAATTTACAAATTGGGGAAGCAAATATAAGTGACGGACCTCGAAGAATTAGAAGTATTCGAGATTTGTATGAGTCAACCGATGAGATAACACAAAATTTAAGTGACTTGACTCAATTTTGTCTTTTTGCAGACTATGACCCTCTAGGTTTTGAAGAAACCACTCTTGATAAAAAAAATGCAGAGATGCCATGGAAGAATAAATAAAGGCAATCAAGAAGAATGATATTTGGGAATTGAAATCTACCTAAAGGAAAATGCACAATTGGAGTCAAGTGGGTGTACAAGATAAAGAAAAATTCGAAAGGCGAGAAAGAGAGATATAAAGAAAGATTAGTTGTAAATGGATACAAGCAAAAAGCCAACATTGACTATGTTGAGGTATTTGCTCCAACAATTAGTTTGATTATTTCCTTGGCAGCCCAAAACCAATGGAAAACTTATGAAATTAATGTTAAATCCACATTCTTGAATGGATTTTTGGAGGAAAAAGTCCACATTGATCAGTTATTTGGTTATGTGATTGAAGGGTAATAAGATAAGGTCCTAAAATTGAAGAAGACTCTCTATGGCTTGAAGCAAGCCTCGTGTGTTTGGAATAACAGAATTGACAAATATTTTCAAGCAAATAACTTTTCCAAGTGTCCACATGAACATGAACCTTATCGGAAATTAATTTGGTTCTTTTTACGAATTGGATGTCGATAAATCTGTGAGTCTAGATATTCATTTCAGCAAATTGAACCTTCTCAAACTATTTCAACAAAAATGGTGATATTTTCTTTATTTGTTTGTATTTAGATGAATTGATTTTGACTGGAACTAATCTAAAGATGTTTGAAGAATTCAAAAGAGCTATGGCTAGAGAATTTGAGATGACGGACATTGGATTAATGTCCTACTATCTTTGCATTGAAGTGAAACGAAGAGATGATGGAATATTTATCTCTAAAAAAGGATATACAAAAGAAATTCTTAAAAGGTTTGAAATGACGAATTGCAAGCCAGTGAGCACCTTCATTGAATGTGGAGTTAAATTGTCTAAACAAAGAGATGGAGTGAACATCAATTCCACATTTTTCAAGAGCTTTGTTGGGAGCTTGAGATATTTAACTTGTACAAGAGCGGATATTCTTTCTGGTGTCGGATTTGTAAGTCACTTTGTGGAAGCTCCTAATACTTCTCATTTAAAAGTGACCAAACGAATACTTTGTTTCATTAATGGTACACTTGACTTTGGTATTTTCTATACATCTTCTCAAGACTTCAAGCTTGTTGGCTTTCGTGATAGTGATTGGGATGGTGATATTGATGATCGAAAAAGTACTACCGGATTTGTTTTCTTTATGGGAAATATGGCCTTTACTTGGATTTCTAAGAAGCAACCTATTGTGACTCTTTCTACGTGTGAAGCGGAATATGTCACAGTTACTTCTTGTGTTTGTCATGCAATTTGGTTTAGGAGTTTGATGAGGGAACTTCACCAACCAAAAAAACCTAATTTTTGTCGATAATAAGTCCGTTCTTGCATTGGCCAAAAACCCGATGCTTCATGAAAGGAGTAAACATATTGATACGAGGTATCATTTTATACAAGAATGCATATCCAAGGAAGAAGTGGAGCTTGAGTTTGTGTAGTCTCAAGACCAAGTTGCAAATATTTTTATCAAGTCCGTAAAGATTGACGTTTTCCAAAAGTTGTGGATGTTCCTTAGCATAATGAATCAAGTTTAAGAAGGTGTGTTGAATTAATAAACTAGATTCATTTCTAGAATAATCCATAAATACCAAGATTAGTGTTAGAATGTTTTAATGTATGAATTAAAGAGAGTACATGTATGTCCATTGGTGTTATTCATGTACTTAGGTAGATGAAAAGTATGCAATTAAATATTGATACAAGTAGTAGACTAGGTTCATATTGGGAAAATCCTATACTCATGTAATTTAGCCATTTGAAAATCAAGTACAAGTTGAAGTGTAATAGAATCGCATATATTTCCCCTACAACTTTTTCGTGAATTTGAGTGTTGAGTGAACTTATGCTCTCCAATTTCTAACACAGCCTATATGACATTCAAAAATATCATGCTCTTCAAACAATAGTTTTGCTGAGTGTAAGTTCCGTTTGGGAAATTTATATTGTTACTCATTGTTGATGGCAGAGGCATGCAGGCCGATCTCTAGAAAGATGAACTCCTAAGCGACTAATAATTATAATGCCCTTATACATAAGTAAAATAATACCTGAATATTTAAATAACATAATATATATATGTGTCTGTACAATCCAAAAGATAATATAGCAAAATAAAACATGTATAACAACTCGAGAGATTAGATTAACATAATATTTATCTTATCACATTTTGAGATGCAAAATTAGTGATCAAACTATTCAAATTAAGTTTTTTCAACATAATATATATAAATTTTTACTCGATCAATTAAAAAGTTAAGCTACTAGAAATGGTTCAAAGATTATGAATTAATATTTTATATTCTAATACATCATCAAAAACAAAAATTCAATGTGCACCCACTTTAAAAAAAAAAAAAAACTCGTAAATGTATTAAGCCTATTCTAGAGAAAATAATCTAATATAATTCATGATTAAAGGCATTAGAGATTCTTTGACTCTTTCAGCACAACTCTTTGCAGAAAAAATACGGCCTTTCGATTTTTTTTTCTCTTTGAGGCCCCCTAGACCATTGCATAGATAACTTTGATCCAGGATCGGGTTGATGCAAGATTTGGTATCCAATTGCGATGCTTACACTGCTTTTATGATTTGCCTACCAACATATTTCATTCACAGAAATTTAAAAAATATACCATTTAGATAGGGGATATCTTATCCCATTTTTTCTTTGCTAGTCTCATAACTAAAAAATCACTTTCTTACGATTACGAGATTTATTCGCTCCCCTACTGATTGAAGGAACCAAATCATCTAAACATCAGTCTGAGAGATGGGTTAGTCATTCATGCTAAATAGCTAAACTAACAAAAGCATCTTTATTGTAAATAACAAACCATACATTATACATTAAATTATGTAACATAAATACTATTTCTTTAATTGTTTTATCATTCTTCAAAAGCCATGATATAAATAATATTTTTTATTAAAAAATTATTATATTTATTTTCTTTTGAGTTCTGTCATGTTTTGTGTAACAATAATGACGAACAATATGGAATCAAGAAAGAAAATCAGCACAATATTTATGTGGTCTGCTTAGTGTGCTTCGCTCCACTCACTCCATTCCGATATCGGCCTATTTATTCCAACATTTATATAGGGAGAATAGCAATTGTGGTCGCTAGCCTTTCAAAACTTAGTAGAAATTACCCAAATCTTTCATTTTGGCATATGAGGTCCCAAATCTTTTATTTAGATTTCACTTCGAGCAAAAATTCCACAAAATTAAAAATTGACCTATTTTGACCAGTTCAATGAAATGTAAAATTGTAACTCTATATTTTCTCAAATAAAACAAAAATAATTAAATAAAAATGAAAAGAAAAATATGCACCTTCCCCCCAATCCACCCATCCACTTCATAAGAAAACATGCGAGATGGTGAAATTGTGCATCAATTGAGGGTGATTGGGTGTAGCGGTAGGCGACGGTGAATGGTGGTTCCATCTAGTTTTGGTTGTGGGGTGGCTGGGATTGCGTTGGGTTGGAATGGAGTGGGGTGGTTGGGGAAGATGAAGTGGATGGATGAGTTGGAGGTTGAGTGCATATCTTTCTTTTATGTGTTTTTTATTTATTTAAATATTTTTATTCTTTTATTTGAAAAAATATAAAGTTACAATTTTACTCTTTATTTAACTGGTCAAAATAGGTCAATTTTTTATTTTGTGGAATTTGTCCTCTAGGTGAATTCAGAATAAAAGGTTTGGGACCTCAACTGCCAAAACGAAAGGTTTGGATAATTCTTGGTAAGATTTGAAAGGTTANAAATGTTCAACCCGAAAATAACGTGGACAGTTGAAAGTAGCTTAAACAATTAATGTTCGATAGCTTTGAATCTTAGCCAATTTAAATCTCTTATTGGTCCAACTAAAACCTAATCTAATATACATACATACATACATAGCCGTAAAGTGTGTGTGATTTGTGTGAAAAAGAGCAAAAATGTGGCTACTTCTTCCTCCAAAAGTCGGTTGCCATATTGAGAAGAAAAATCGGCGACTTCCTTTTAATTTTTGGTCTCCTCTCTTACTTTCTTTCATTGTTTTTCTTGTCTTTATGCTTAAAAATCAACATCGTTATCCTTTATGGGTAAGATTGAGGAGTAACCGAAGTAAATATATTAGCTGTGAGTTTAAGCCGTTTGAATTGGTTATTTAGTATATAAATGTAACGTAAAATTGAGCTCAAAAATCACCATATTGATGATCCTTGGAGCAAGCTTCCGCGACACTTGTCATATTTTAACTCAAAAGTTATATCATTACATAAGAATTACAAAAATCGTGTAAAATAATTTTGGATATTAGTTATTATTGTGCAACTCACAATTAATTTTTTATTCGCTTTAAGTTGGGCTATCAACTTTATATCATTTTAAGTGCTTGTTTGGGTTTAATTATAATAAGACTATAATGAAGAGTAGTAATATGGCTCACAAAATGTGTGAATAATAAGTGAGTTATAATTGGGAATGTGTGATAAATATCAATGTTTGACTTTGCCTTCAAATTATAAGGAAATTATAACGAAACTCAAACAAGAACTAAAACCTGAAAACTATTTAGGAATGTATGAATAATTTTCTTAATTTTTTTCTTTTAAATGAGGTTAAACTTTAAATGTATAAATAAATAATGTTAAGAAAGATAGTTGAAAAAAACTTGCAGTTAATAACTAATCAAGAGAGGCTATATAAATTTAATTTGTGGAGAGATACGTGAAAGAGAAAAAACATTAGACAAAAAAGAGAATAATTTAAATTCTGTGTTAGATTTTATGACAAAAATTCTATGTGATTCAAAAGTTTGTTGTATGAAAGAAGCTTGTTTAATCTTAGTTTAGAAGTCCGGTTTGATTAGTAATCAAATGTCATGGTGTTTTAGGAGTTTAATTGAATTAAGCACTTGAAGATGAAATAAAATACGTTAGAACGGAAAATTAAAAAAAATTCAGCAAGCTCAGCTCTGGGTGTGTCGCGACGTCAGCGTCCCTGGTCCAAATAGTGGACTCGGCACTGCAGCATCGGGCGAGGGGCCGCGGTGCCGGGTTCGGCGCCGAGGCGCTCAGTAGCGAATTTTTTTGCGTTTTTTCGTTTTTATCCGGATTTTAGAACTTCTTCTTCATCTTGGACTCTACCTCATCCACAACTTCGAGATTTGACTTCTATAAATACTCCACAAGGTATAGATACTTGATAAAGGTGAAAAGGCAAGACTCAAGAGAGATTATAACAATTTGATCATTGTTATATACATTAGAAACAATACAGAATTGTTTAAATTAGATTGAGAGCATCAAAATCTTGTATGACAATTATTTGTTTCTTGGTTTAATAAATTCTCTTCTATAATTATCTTGATTGTTGTGTGATTCATTAAATTTCATATTGTCCATATTTTTAGCTTTGATTATTGGCCGATTTCTCAACAATTGATATTAAAATGTTCTTGATATCGGGTTGATTCATAACAAGTGGTATCAGAGTCAAGAATTTTTTTACGTTTTCTTGGGAGGTCCAAATTGATTATTAAAGCGAGGTTTGAAATTTCGCTTTTGGATCGCAACCGTAGATTTTCATTGTTTCAAATCAAGATGCGAGCGATTTTTGCTTAATTGGATCTTGATGATGTTTTGTTGGGGATTGATAGAATCCCTGCAACAATGACTGGGGAGGAGAAACAACAGAAGAATCTAAAATCCCTATCCCGGATACATCTCCATCTTTCTAATTAAATTCTTTAGGACTTGGTAAAAGAAAAAAGTGCAGCTGTATTGCGGTTGCAGTTGGAGCAACTTTGTATGATAAAGAGATTGACAATTAAGTTACACTTGAAGCAGCACTTGTATTCTCATCGCTTGACGAAAGTTAGATCTTTGGAAGGTCATCTATTGGTGTTCGAGAAAATCGTCACAAATTTGGAAACGATGAAGGTTAAGTATTATGAAGAGGATTTAGGGCTGACATTGTTTTGCCACCTTCATATATGACTTTTAGAGATACAATTTTTCATAGTCAGGATACTCTTACAATTGACGAGTTATATGATACGCATTATTCTAAGGAGAAGATAAAGTATCTGGTCGTCAGTTCTAAGGTTCATGGAGAGGGTCTTCTTGTTCGTGAGAGAAAGGCGAATAGTCATAGAAGGGGCAGAGTCAATGATAGCAACGACGGTATAGTCTATTGATATTACAACAATAATGGACAAATGAAAAGGGATTGCTATGAGTGGCGGAAGAGGTTTGCTACTACAGATCAGGATGAACAATCAGAAAATGCTGGTAATGTTAATCTTCCAGAAGAGAACGGTGATGAAAATTTGTTGGCGATTACTGAATGTGGCTCTAAACCTGAAGAGGATCGGAGTCTTGATTCAGGTTGCACTTTTCATATGTATTCAAACCAGGATTGATTTTCTTCATATGAAACAGTTACAAGGGGTTCCGTGATGACGGAAAACAATAAGCCTTGTGGAATAGGTGGGATTGGTAACATCAAAATCAAGATGCTGAATGAGACGGTTAGAACACTTGACCAGGCTTAACATGTTCCAGGTATAAACAAAAATTTGATCTCTTTGAGTACTCTTGATTGAAAATGATATAGAAATATCGGTGGATGTGGAGTTCTAAAAGTTAGCAAGGGTCCCCGGATTGTGTTAATGGGGCGGAGAAAGTCTCGATTATATGTGTTGGAAGGTTCGACAATCACGTAGAAAGCAGTTGCAACTTATGGTTTAGTAAGCGGTAACTCGGGTAGAGTTGGTTGTAATCGGATTGTTCGTGTTGATTTGAACAATAATATTAAAAAAAAATTTCTAGTAGATCGGGTGAAGCTGATTGTAATCTTATTGATCATGTTGCTCATGGTAATTTGAGCAAGTTTGACAACTCAAGTGAAGTTGGGGCTGCTTGTGGTGGTTCAAGCAAGTTTTTATTGACTCGGACGAGCGGGAAGTGAATGGAATGATTCAAGTAAGGATGGCGCGCAAGGTAGATCTGTTGGTATGCAGGGTTTGAATGTAGTTCACAGTTGCTAAATATGCTCGAAAGGGACATGGCGTACCCGACGAGGGCATGGGGTGCCCGGTTGAGACACGGTGGAAGAGTTGGAGAATGACTTGAAAAGTGGAGATTTAATTCCTTGTTATGAAATTTGTGTCAAGGTGAAGTTGTTTAGGTTTTGTCACAAAAATTCTATATGATTTAGAAGTTTGTTGCATGAAGGAAGCTTTTTTAAGTCGAAGGCGAGAGCGTCACAGCTTCAGAGGAGTCCGGTAGTGGATTTTTCACGTTTTTTTCCATTTTTATCCTTATTTTGGGACTTCTTCTTCATCTTGGACTCTATCTCATCCACAAATTTGAGATTTGGCTTCTGTAAATACTCCATAAAATATATGCACTTAATAAGGATGAAAAGACAAGACTTAAGAGAGATTATAACAATTAGATCATTGTTGTATACATTAGAAATAAGAGATAATTGTTTATATTAGATTGAGAGAATCAAAATCTTGTAAGACAATTGTTTGTTTCTTGGTATAATAAATTCTCATTTTTCATAATTTCCTTGATTATTGTGTGATCCATTAAATTCATATTATCCATATTTTCGTCTTTAATTATTTGGCCAGTTTCTCAATAAGCGATATCAAAACGTTCTTGATATCGGATTAGTTTATAACATTCTGGAAAATTATAAAATAGTAAAAAATGTGAACAGTTACATAATTTAAAAAATAGGATGACATTTGTTATTGTTAGATATGTGTACTTTCTTATTTTTTATAATGACATATTTGTAATTATTATCTCTTACTTTCTTTCATTGTTTTTCTTGTCTTTATGGTTACAAATCATCACCGTTATCTTATCCTTTATGGGTAAGATTGAAGAGTAACCAAAGTAAATATATTAGCTGAGTTTAAGTCGTTTGAATTGATTGTTTAGTATATAAATGTAACGTAAAATTGAGCTCGAAAATCACCATATTAATGATCATTGGAGCAAACTTCCGCGACACTTGTCATATTTTAACTCAAAAGTTATGTCATTACATAAGAATTACAAAAATCATGTAAAATAATTTTGGATATTAGTTATTATTTTGCAACTCACAATTAATTTTTTATTCGCTTTAAGTTGGGTTGTCAACTTTATATCATTCTAAGTGCTTGTTTGGGTTTAATTATAATAAGATTATAATGAAGAGTAGTAATATGTCTCACAAAATGTGTGAATAATAAGTGAGTTATAATTGGGAATGTGTGATAAATATCAATGTTGGACTTTGCCTTCAAATTATAAGGAAATTATAACGAAACCCAAACAAGAACTAAAACCTGAAAACTATTTAGGAATGTACGAATAATTTTCTTAATTTTTTTCTTTTAAATGAGGTTAAACTTTAAATGTATAAATAACTAATGTTAAGAAAGATAGTTTTTTTTTTAAAAAAAAAACTTGTTAATAACTAATCAAGAGATGCTATATAAATTTAATTTGTGGAGAGATACGTGAGAGAGAGAAAACATTAGACAAAAAAGAGAATAATTTAAATTCTGTGTTAAGTTTTATGACAAAACTTCTATGTGATTTAAAAGTTTATTGTATGAAGGAAGCTTGTTTAATCTTAGTTTAGAAGTCCGGTTTGATTATAATCAAATTTCATTGTGTTTTAGGAGTTTGATTGAATTAAGGACTTGAAGATGAAATAAAATATGTTAGAATGGAAAATAAAAAAAAAATTCAGCAAGCTCGGCTCTGGGGGTGTCGCGACGTCGGCGCCCCTGGTCCAAATAGTGGACTCGGCACTGCAGCGTCGGGCGAAAGGGCCGTGGTGCCGGGTTTGGCGCCGAGGCACTCGGTAGCGAATTTTTTGCGTTTTTTCATTTTTATCCAGATTTTGGAACTTCTTCTTCATCTTGGACTCTACTTCATCCACAACTTCGAGATTTGACTTCTATAAATACTCCACAAGGTAAAGACACTTGATAAAGGTGAAAAGGCAAGACTCAAGAGAGATTATAACGATTAGATCATTGTTATATACATTAGAAACAATAGAGAATTGTTTAGATTACATTGAGAGCATCAAAATCTTGTAAGACAATTATTTGTTACTTGGTATAATAAATTTTCCTCTTTCACAAATTTCTTGATTGTTGTGTGATTCATTAAATTTCATATTGCCCATATTTTTGTCTTTGATTATTGGCCGATTTCTCAACAAGTGATATCAAAACGTTCTTGATATCGGATTGATTCATAACAAGTGGTACCAGAGTCAAGAGTTTTTTGACGTTTTCTTGGGAGGTCCAAATTGATTATTAAAACGAGGTTTAAAATTTATCTTTTGAATCGCAACAGCAGATTTTCATTGTGTCAAATCAAGATTCGAGCGGTTCTTGCTCAATTGGATCTTGATGATGTTTTGTTGGGGATTGATAGAATCCCTGTAACAATGACTGCGGAGGAGAAACAACGGAAGGATCGAAAATCCCTATCTCAGATACATCTCCATCTTTCTAATGAAATTCTTTAGGATGTGGTAAAGGAAAAAAGTGCAGCTGCATTGTGATTGCAGTTGGAGCAACTTTTTATGATAAAGAGATTGACAAGTAAGTTACACTTGAAGCAGCACTTGTATTCTCATCGCTTGACGGAAGTTAGATATTTGGAAGGTCATCTATCGGTGTTCGAGAAAATCGTCGCAAATTTGGAAACGATGAAGGTTAAGTATTATGAAGAGGATTTAGGGCTGACATTGTTTTGCCACCTTCATATATGACTTTTAGAGATACAATTCTCTATAGTCAGGATACTCTTACAATTGATGAATTATATGATGCGCATTATTCTAAGGAGAAGATGAAGTATCTGGTCGTCAGTTCTGAGGCTCTTGGAGAGGGTCTTGTTGTTCGTGAGAGAAAGACGAGTAGTCATAGAAGGGGCAGAGTCAATGATAGTAACAACGGTATAGTCTATTGGTATTGCAACAATAATAGGCAAATGAAGAGGGATTGCTATGAGTGGCGAAAGAGGTTTGCTACTACAGATCAGGATGAACAATTAGAAAATTACGGTAATGTCAATCTTCTAGAAGAGAACGGTGATGGAGATTTGTTGGCGATTACTGAATGTGACTCTAAACCTGACGAGGATCGGATTCTTGATTCAAGTTGCACTTTTCATATGTGTTCAAACCGGGATTGATTTTCTTCATATGAAATAGTTACAAGGGGTTCCGTGATGATGGGAAGCAATGAGCCTTGTGGAATAGGTAGGGTTGGTAACATCAAAATCAAGATGCTGAATGAGACGGTTATAACACTTGACCAGGCTTAACATGTTCCAGGTATAAACAGAAATTTGATGTCTTTGAGTACTCTTGATTGAAAAGGATACAGGTATACCGGTGGAGGTGGAGGTGGAGTTCTGAAAGTTAGCAAGGGTGCCCGAGTTGTGTTAAGGGGGTGGAGAAAGTCTCGATTATATGTGTTGGAAGGTTCGGCGATCACGAAGAAAGCAGTTGCAACTTATGGTTTAATAAGCGATAACTCGGGTAGAGTTGGTTGTAATCGGGTTGTTCGTGGTGATTTAAACAATAATATTAAGAAACTTTCTAGTAGCTCAGGTGAAGCTGATTGTGATCTTATTGATCATGTTGCTCATAGTGATTTGAGCAGGTTTGACAACTCAGGTGAAGTTGGGGCTGCTTGTGGTGGTTCAAGCAGGTTTTTATTGACTTGGCGGAGCTGGAAGTGAATGGGATGATTCAAGCAAGGATGGCGCGCAAGGTAGATCTACTGGTATGCAGGGTTTGGATGTAATTCACAATTGCTGAATATGCTCGGAAGGGACATGGTGTGCCCGACGGGGGCATGGGGTGCCCGGTTGGGACATGGTGGAAGAGTTGGAGAATGATTTGAAGAGTGGAGATTTAATTCCTTGTTATGAAATTTGTGTCAAGGTGAAGTTGTTTAGGTTTTGTCACAAAATTTTTATGTGATTTAGAAGTTTGTTGCATGAAGGAAGCTTTTTTAAGTTGAGAGCGAGGGCGCCATGGCTTCAGAGGAGTCTGGTAGCGGATTTTTCACATTTTTATCCTTATTTTGGGACTTCATCTTCATCTTGGACTCTATCTTATCCACAAATTCGAGATTTGACTTCTATAAATACTCCACAAAGTATAGACACTAAATAAGGATAAAAAGACAAGACTTAAGAGAAATTATAACAATTAGATCATTATTGTATACATTAGAAATAAGATAGAATTGTTTATATTAGATTGAGATGATCAAAATTTTGTAAGACAATTGTTTGTTTCTTGATATAATAAATTCTTATTTTTCATAATTTTCTTGATTATTGTGTGATCCATTAAATTTCATACTATCCATATTTTCGTCTTTGATTATTTGGTCAGTTTCTCAACAAGTGATATCAAAACGTTCTTGATATCGGGTTAGTTCATAACATTCTGGAAAATTATAAAATAGTAAAAAATGTGAACAGTTACATAATTTAAAAAATAGGATGACATTTGTTATTGTTAGATATGTGTACTTTCTTATTTTTTATAATGACATATTTGTAATTATTATTTTTTACAAAAGGTGTCATTCATTACCATTTAATAAAGAATAATAAGTAAAATTAAAATTAAAAAATATTGTGTGTAAAGTGAAAATACACACAGTATAGAGGGTGTATTTCGTAATTTTCCCTTTAATTTCAGGTCATCTTTTTCACCATTCTGTTGATATGAACTTTAGCTCTCTTGACGTTTATTTGTTGAGTTTATAGATGATATTTTCCCCCCCAAAAAATGGGAGTAAATGCTAATTAAGGTGGTTTAGTAGAAAACTACCTGCACCATTTTAACTTGTAGTCAAAATTGTCTTGAATTCAATATGAATTGATACGTTGTTGCACACATTTTATGCCTGGTACTTGACTTTTTTTGAAGCATGCTTCATGTTTTATTGTTTCCCCTTTTGGCAAGCAATTATACTGTCACGTGGATCTTCATATTTTTTACACGATTTTATTGTTAAACTTTACTACTCTCTTGAATTTTATATGTCGAGTTGAATGCTCTTGTCATATATCACAGGGAGCCACCATTGTGGATCAACCTTACGAGGATGATGTTGATCTGTGGAATTGGACTTCATGGAACCTTGAAGATGAAAGCGGTTCAAATGTATGCATATATATTTCTTTTATATTTTTGTTCAATATGTTTGCCCCCTGCTAATTTTTAGTGATTCATTTACTATTTTAGCAGCATTCGCAAGGGCACTTGTTTGTTTCGTCTGTTGGGACTTGGACAAACCGTTAGTCACACATGACTTCCTCTAGTGGGGGTGGGGTTGGCCGTGCTGGGGAAGTAAATATATGAGTGTGGAAGTGCTTTAAAAATGAGTCTCCAATATAAAAAAGGGGTTGGATTTGGGGAATAACGAATAGAACGGTGATATGACAAAGTTACAAATTGAGAGTTTAAATTTGTATTACCTTTAACAGGCACTAAATGTGAGTTTTTATACTATAAGAAGATTAATGAGGATTGTTGGATGAAAAGATACATGGTTTCATTCGTGCGGTTAGTGCCTTTAATCTTATACATCAATCAATCATAAGTCTTAAATGCTAATATCACTCTAGCATCCATAATACTTAGCTTGTGGCTTTGGACTTGACCGGATAGGCTGTTAGTGACGGCGAATTGTCACAATATAAAAAAAGATTGCTTCGGAGATCTCGTATTGAGCTCCGTTCGTGGCCTCGCCTCCACTCAAGGGCCGACTCTTCCCATGAGGGTTAGTGTGGTTCGATAGGGTCTGCAAGCATATTGGTTCGGTCATAGAAAGGAGTTCGGTTAGATCAGCCTCGTGTTAATATATTTCGAGACGGCGTGACCCTATCTTTGCTTGTCACGTAGAATATTTGGAGACTTGTGAATTAAGGCGTAACACAACTCATTTTTCTTTCATTACATGCAAGTAGTACAATCCCATACCCCCCTTTCTTTTCACTTGTCAGCACAAACTTTTGTCTCTGTCCCCTTCATGAAAATGACCATTTTCCAACTCTCCTTGTTTTCTACTCTTCCATCTCCTTAGCCTTTTCCATCTTGAAATGTGTGTTTGATTCCCTCTCCCTGTCCGAGGATGTGTTTGAACTATGTTATTTTAAAAAAATATATTTTAAAATAGTAAATTGATGAAAAATATGTGATTAAAAAAAAAAGAAAAAGTTATCGATGTGATGTGATGTGATGTGATGTGATGAAAAATATTATTTTATTGAAGAATATGTGGTTCAAAATAAGTAGTAGAATGAGAATGAAAAAAATAGTGTGGATCAAACAGGGGCTTAATCTGACTTCGTTCAAGAAAAAGAGAAAATGACTTTGCTTAAGATAAATTTGAAAGCATTAATTATGTTTACTTGTACATAATCATAGAATTAGGGACATTACCATGATTAATATAATTTGCAAAAAACATGGGCGTAACATGTAAAGCAAAGATAATCCACATACATTAATTTGTCTACCAGCCTAAGTGCCAAAATCAAGAATCCAAATTAACTCATAAAATATTCTGATTAAATCGATATTGATTATACTTAGTTATAGGGCCATTAGTAGTTTCAGATTAACTGAAATGCTGTTGCTCTAGCCATGGCCAAAACCCGGTTTGATCGTCCATGCCACATAACAAACTGCAGAAGCTTTCGTCTTTCACATTTTGGTCCAATTTCTGGCACTGAATATCAGGTCTAGACGACGTCTGGAGAAGTTGTGCCGCACCATTAGGCCTCATGGAAGCTGCAAAGAGGGGTCTGTTTGTGGGACGTGTAGGTAAAGGACTATCAATTGCTGGTGTTCTTGATATGTCTAGCTTAATATCCGAGCTGTTTTCACTTCTGTTACTACAAGAACCTTCCAGTTCTTTGTTCAGATTGATAGACTCCGTTTGTTCCCTTTTCTTTAGTGCCAGTATCTGCAACCACGAATTTATTAATCTAATACAAGTTTTGTTCTATAATTGTCAATAAACTAAGTGGCTAAGTATAATCCTTAGTGTATTGATGTTGCTTCCAAGAGGTTTAGCCTGTTCTCACATTTAATTTTTTAATAAATTAAGATAATCAAAGTCTAATAATTGTCTCGTGATTTGTTTGGTATTGTACTAGACGGTGTTTGATTGGGAGAGATCATTTGAAATAAAAAATGTTTTTTTTTTTTTATAGAATGTGTTGTCAAAAAATGAAAAATTATTTTATTGAGAGAATGTATAATTAAAAATTAATTTGGGAAAAATTAACTTTTAAATAAGTTGTTTCAAACAAACACTTAATATATTGTACAATACTGCATACTCGTTCTTATTTGAGCCACATTTTATGAAAATTTATTTTTCTTCAAATTCATACGACACATTCTCTAAACAAAATAATTTTACATGTAAATTCAAAACTTTTCTAAAAAATCCCTACTACTAAATCTAATCTACATAAGAATGGGGCTTAAAACACCCATGATAAGCAGTTGAAACCAATAGCTATGTAAATAGTTCCAATCTATTTAAACAAGGAATCATTTATGATTTTAGACCCAATGCTACATACACAAAAAAACATTTTTATGCAAGAATATGTTAGAAATTTTACGTACCTCAGCTTGAAGTTTTTGATTTTGTGCTTGTAGGGCATCATTATCTGTTTTAACAGCATCAAATTGTCTCTTTAGAACTTCATAATCTTTCTCCAATTGCTTGGTCTTCCACCTTGCCCTCCTGTTTTGGAACCATATCGCAATCTGCCTCGGTTGCAGGCCTAAAGCCCGAGCCAGCTGCTTTTTCCTCTCAGGCTCGAGCTTATTCGCCAACTCAAAATTCTTCTCGAGTGTCTTCACTTGATCCATGTTAAGCCTCCTCTTCTTCTCTCCCAGTTGTGATCCATCGTCCGACAAATCATCCTCCCCGTGATTATCTTCACAAGCATCGGAAAACACCGACGATCTCTTCCCCATAAGTGAAACTACACCTGCATCAATTAAAGATATGTTATAAATCCATTGAGAGGTTGAAATATTTGCAAACACTTCATGTAAGTATATGTGGAGAGAGAGGACCATGGAAGTCATGAGGGTTGCAATGGGGAAGAATTGGATTGAGAGAAGTGGAGGGTTGATGTTCATCTTCATTATGTGTTTGCAGCATAAAATTGGCAGGGAAGAAGGCCATTTACATGCAATCATGATCCACCAGTCATACTTTTAGAGAGATATAGGAAGAAAAATTATGGGTGAGAGAGAGAGAGAGAGAGCTGTATATATGTATAGACTCAATAAATCATTTCATATACAGTTCCTAGTTAACGTCAAAGAGAAAAATAATATCGTCAGCTGGAAGGAGACTCATTCATTGCTCTGATATATAGCTTATATATAGCTTATCTGCTTCAACAGAATTATTTCTTTTCTTTATTTATGTATTTTCATGTCTATATATGTATTTTCATGTCTCTTTCATTGTATCCTGCTTTTTTGGTATGGTGTTCCGATCCCTAATATATATGAGAAAGAGTGGCAAAGTTTAAATTTGAAAGGCTAAATTTATTGCGTGAAGTGTGGTGCATATTTTTCTACATGGACAGTTGTCATTGAATTTAAGTCACATTCTTTTATAGGTTGATTCCTTTGCTAGAGAGAAAGGGGTTCAAGTTGTGCTTGTTTTTGTGTGTGTGTGTGTGTGTGTGTGTGTGTGTGATAGAGAGAGAGAGAGAGAGAGAGAGAGAGAGAGAGAGAGAGAGAGAGAGAGAGAGAGGTGGGGACGTACTGAGAAAAAAAAAATAGTAGTAGTAAATGATTATTATAGTAGTTTATTGCCCTTAATGGTTGAATTTAACTTTAATAGGATTGGTACATAGGCAGTTCTTAGAATACTTAAAGGAGTGATTAATAATGTAATGTGCTTAGTATTATAAGTTCAGTTATTGATAAATCGAACTGAATAGTTTTGAAATGAATATATATGAATAAGATGATAAATTCTATCTATTGTACTGGACAGTATGCATGTTAACCATTTCCTTTAAAATTTGAAGTGAGATGTGGATATCCATATTGCATAATTCCTGAATCAACATATCAATCTTGCGCCATTTTAATAAGAAAGAAGCAGGAAAATATAGAATGGTCAGGGTGTTTAAAGCATGAACATTGCACCATTTTTTTTCTTTCAATACAGCATTGAAGCTTGGTGGTGGCAGCTGGTGCTGTGCGATGGTCATAAAGAACTTTCGACTTCTAAACAGCGAGTTGATTTCTCTCCAAAAAGGCCTCAAAGTGGCGCAAGACTTTGCGTTGGATATGATTTGGTCGTATGCAATGTATAGAGGGTGTAAAAGCGATCATGAACAAGGCGACTTTTGTGTCGAATGCTTTTCTTTTTGATGATGCCGTAGCTCTTTTTGTTGTGATTTGTGGTTCTTGTCACTTTATTCCACGATATGGTAGTGAGGTGGACCATAACTCAGCTTTTAATGCTACACATTTACTTTGCATAGTTTCTTTTGTACGGAATGATTTCTCTCAAACATAATCTTGTTTTGATTTCAAAAAGAAAAATTGAAATTTTATTCATTATAGTGTCAACTTATTTCTATTGCAGTATACATGCATTGAGCTAAGGAAATGTAAACGCCTGTGTATTGAACACGCACGTTGAGCGCTAGAAGACAAAAGCAAGAGAGGGAATAGGCAGGAATATGGGGAGGGGGGCAGGAGGTGCCACCCAACCCACCAACAGGTAGTGTGCTGCAGGACATAGCATCTTCTCCCATCCCATTATACTATCAGCAACTATTCAGATAAAGATAGAAAAGGGAGAATATAAAAATCCCAGACACCCCTCTTTCATATGCCTATAGAGCTGGTCTTTTTTGTCTTGGTTCTCCCTACCCCACCACCCGCCGCCGCCGCTGCCGCCACAACCCATTCCACGCCACTTCCCCATTTTATCCCTACAATGGTGCCCTTAAATATATGCCCTTTCTTCCCAACTCTTTTCTGATCTTAATTTACCTCTTCTATTATTCATGTTATGTAGCTTAATTATATATATGGTTTCTTTAACTAAGAATTTAGGTAGTACATGGCTTAAGGATACACGTTTTTCAAAGTTAAAAAAGGGATTTATTTTGTTTGTTTTTGCTTAGAGTTAGAGGTGATTTTTAGAACCTTTTTTCCTAGATTACTTCGTTATTCGTTTCTACCTGAGGGGATCATAGGGACATATTTAAGGAAATAAACCTATACATTTTCAACCTTATAAATTTGAACATGAAAATAAATTGATCAAATTTTCCCTATATTAATTTGATTTGGATCCCACTTTCACTTTCGAATATAGGGTTCTTTTTTCTTGGCTTGAAATCTGCTTAATAATGTATCATGCCAAATAAAGTAATAACATCAAACTGACACGTGGGTGTAGATGAAAATATTGACGAATTTGACAAAATAACACATTGTTAAACATTCAAGAATAATATAAAAGCGTCCTAGTGTAACAACGCAATCTAACTATTATTTATACATCATTACTTTTATTTTTTGCATTTTTTCTTGTTAGGATCATGTTTCAACTATTTAGTCTGAATATCAATTAGTGTCCACAAAGAACAATGTAAAACTTTTATGGTATTCGATCGCCATCATTTGAGTTACTTGGCCCATGATTTTAAGAGCGTCTTTGTTGCACTCCTACAATTCTTCCATAAACATGACGTTCTTGTAACTCAAATTCACAACCTATCTCTAATACAACTTATTAGGATTGAATTATAATTATCTCATCTAAAAATCAATTAGTGTCCAGTAAATATAAGATAAACTTTTTATACCATTCGATCACATTCACTCGAGTGACCAAACACGTGAACTTAAGAGCAACCTTATTGAACCCAACACTTTTAACAATATAAGTCATTCTAAATTGTCAGACAAATAAGCTCATGAACCTATTATAAAACAACAAATTTTATGTTGCTGCTTTGAATATTTCTTGCTGAACTACATATATACCTTTTTATTTAAAAGGGGGATCAAATTAAACTACATAACTTAATTTCTCTTTAATTCCAAGATTTTTTTTTTTTTTT
>CAIGRB010145294.1:0-17903 GCA_903798255.1 Fraxinus quadrangulata
GCATTTCACTCCCGATATGGGAATCATTCACATTTGTATAAGATATTATTCCCGCCGTTAGGGGATGGGATTCGTTCACTTGCATTCTCGCTAGTATCAGATTTTTGATTCCATCTTAAGATCACATTATTAAGAGAAGTAATCAAAGCCTTTGTATGTTGGTTATGTATTTGATTTACAATCGCTAGAGGTACAAAAGCTCTGGTCTTCAGGTCCCTACTACCATCAGGCAGCATTTTCTCAAAATGACATGGTTAAATGTTCTAAGAGTTATCAGAACTGTTGTCCTCATATCGTAGTTTCTCGATAAGATGCTCAATGAAGAACTATCTCAAATTCTTCATATCCTTCTTATTGTGTGAATATAATTATCTATCTGGAAAGAAGCTGGCATTTCTATTTGATCTTACCAGCATCTGGAATATAGTAGCCCCAACCTAGGCTCTATGTAGACATAAATTCTTGCAAGTTGATTCATTTTGAATCTACTCTTTCTCGAATCTAAAAAATCCACAATGCGTTAAATTAAAAAGGCATATATATGGTGGCCCTTGAGTCTCCAGTACGAACGCATTGCGTGAGGAATGGGAATTTGTGGATTGTATGCTAAGGCTCAAAATGCTCATTGACTTTTTCGCAGGCTTAAGATTGACGGTTGGTCACCGATAACTAATTTGGATGAATAATACCACTTTTTTGAGTGTACATGAGCTTCATGGCAAGACTCAAAGATCTTTTAAGAGAATGGAATTTCGGCAGAATTACATCGTGTAGAGGGTCAAACCGACACTTGTTTAATTTCCCAGCTTTGTTTGTTTTGTTATTTTATTTTATTTTGTTGTTGAATTTTTATTTAGTTGAACTTTAATAAGTAGGCTTTGGTAGAAGGCTGCTAGGTTTTCATTTTTGGCAGATGGATTGAATAACAATGTTTTGATGTTTGAGAGATTTCTTAATTTATCTATGAAACTCTCAGTATTCCAAACGAGCTTTGTCATATAAGATAGCAACTCAATGTGATGAACAGAAGAACTATCCCCTCGAGTCGAGCTCTTGTAGAACCTTAACCGTCAGATGCACTTGATTTAGAAGAGTCAAGCACACCCGACACACGACCAGTAAACTAATGTCTCCATAAGGACTATATAGTAGGTATAGTTTTTATTTCTTCGGGATTGAGGTCTTATTAGTCTAAGAAGACCTGGCAAACACGAGCTTCTTTCAGAGACAGTACCCGGATGGTCTAGATAAGTAGCAGAAAGAGCACGGGCTTATGATTCCCCTCTAGTTATTAGTTGAAAGTAAGATTTGCACGTCTAGGAATCTGTACATCGAAAAGAGAGAATTTGGGAATTCAGACTAACCTTGGAATCCTTATCGTGGTTCTGTCTACATTGAAAGTAAAACATGCGGATGTTTCTCACTCTCTCTTGCTTTGCTTTTTCTGAACAATGCGAAAATATAGTCAAGTTCTTCGTGATTTTGCCATATTTGTCAGATCTCATTTTATTATTTCCTTTTAACAGTTTGTCTGCCTTATCAGTGAAGAATCATTAGTTTTACAATTATTTGTGACCCTACAAGTAAGATATTTTTGTTTCTAATTCTTAAATAGAAAAGATAAACAGTTTACATTTATTATCTTCATTGCATTAGTTTAAAAATTCTAACAGAGTTTTGCAGGCTATATATAGTGTGCTTATGAAGTTCTAAAGGGCATATGAAATGATCGTATTTCCATTTAGTATACGTTCACTTCCATTCTTGATAGAGCTAAAAAAAGCTCAAATATAAACGCCCCTACTACCGTTGTGCAGTCTTTCCTCGGTTTTGTACCTGCAGAAAAATGCAGGATATAAAAGGAAGGTTTATTAGTAGATTCTGTTAAATGACACAAGGGTATTGTGGGACACTTTCTTATGCTAGAAGAAGATATAGATTCTGTGAAATGACAGAGAGACATTATTGGATTCTTTGTTAATTTTCCTGATTCTTTATTTATATTGGCGAAGTACTAGAATCATTTAGATAAAATGAACCAGTAAGCAGGAGAGATTCTGAACCAATTTGGGATTTTAGATTAGCAGTGAAATATGGACGGTAAGCTGGATTTTTTATTCAATCATGCTACATGTACATCATTTTTTATATCATTCATTACATTGTACCACGTGACAACGACTGTTGGATTGTTTCAAAAAATATATTTTTCCCTATCACAATTTTTTAAAAGATAGTCATCCTCAATGTAAGGAAAATGATGCACAAGTAGAATTATTGTTTTTTATTTGGGATTCTGAACCAATTTTTAAATTTTTGATAGTTCATGTATAATGAAACCGTTGGATAGAAATGGACGGAAAGGACGTTTTACGATTTTCCATGCAACCTAAAACATTTGATCATGTAACACTAAAGTTCTGGACAAGAGTAATGCTATTTGATATTAATGGTGCTAAGTATTAGTTTAGATAACATGCAAGTGTCATTAATTGATAGATTACCTTAAATTGTAGGAACGATATTTAGACTTATAATACAATTTATTATTTATCATGATCCGTACACTTATAGAATCACGCAATCATGGGATGCCGCTTTATTTGGCAGCTGGCGGCGCATCTCTTCCAATGTGGTGGCCATCCCAGCCGCTTCTAATGAAGTGGAAGGAATGAGTAATTTTTAACGGTCGGGAACAACGGTTCTCAAGGAAGTGGTCAAAACGATGATGGGGACAGTCGTTCGCCCTTATCCAGACGAATACCAAGGAGATTTTCCTTGAACATATGGATGCACGGGATATAGAGAGAGCTCATGTCGAGTGAATGGAAGGTGATTTTTTCTCAATTCTTTGTCAGTAACAGAGCAGTCTCTGAATTGGAATTTTCTTGTTTATTGTTTCCAGGTTCCTTGTCCTCGATTTTGGAGTTCATCCGTTGCAAGTCAGTTTTGTTCTTAAAAGTTGCACATTACTTGGTTTTAGCTAGTGGGAGGTTCTTCTGGTGGTATTTTTTGAAGGCTTGTTTTTGGTTAAAACAAGTTGCAAATTTATTTTATTTTTCTGTAGTTGATCTTTATAATTGGTTCTGCTGTAAAATGTAAATTTATGATATTGACTATGCCTCTTCTAGAGGTGGAACAAGAAAAGAACGAGCAAGACTACACATTATTTTCTTGATTTATTTGTTAGAATGAAAATGGATGTCCTCCTGTCATTTTTGTGTCCAATGTTTACGATAAATTTATGCCAACAGTACTAATGATCAGCAATTGACGTAACAATGGTTGCTACCACGTTCTTCAATAAATTGAAATGACTCAATTTTATAGGAGAATGTGACAGATGTCGCACTGCCATATAGATGGTTGTTTCCAGTAGAATGCCTCCAAATATCATTACTATAAATTTATAGGAAATTGTGGCAGTTACAATAACTTTACATGGACTATTAATGGTAAGCATAGAATGTTGTTTGTAGTGCAACCCGCCCTAGTTCCTTCCCCGCTCAATACCAAGGAGATTTTCCTTGAACCTATGGATGCACGGGATATAGAGAGAGCTCATGTCGAGTGAATGGAAGGTGATTTTTTCTCAATTCTTTGTCAGTAACAGAGCAGTCTCCGAATTGGAATTTTCTTGTTTATTGTTTCCAGGTTCCTTGTCCTCGATTTTGGAGTTCATCCGTTGCAAGTCAGTTTTGTTCTTAAAAGTTGCACATTACTTGGTTTTAGCTAGTGGGCGGTTCTTCTGGTGGTATTTTTTGAAGGCTTGTTTTTGGTTAAAACAAGTTGCAAATTTATTTTATTTTTCTGTAGTTGATCTTTATAATTGGTTCTACTGTAAAATGTAAATTTATGATATTGACTATGCCTCTTCTAGAGGTGGAACAAGAAAAGAACGAGCAAGACTACACATTATTTTCTTGATTTATTTGTTAGAATGAAAATGGATGTCCTCCGGTCATTTTTGTGTCCAATGTTTACGATAAATTTATGCCAACAGTACTAATGATCAACAATTGACGTAACAATGGTTGCTACCACGTTCTTCAATAAATTGAAATGACTCAATTTTATAGGAGAATGTGGCAGATGTCGTACTGCCATATAGATGGTTGTTTCCAGTAGAATGCCTCCAAATATCATTACTATAAATTTATAGGAAATTGTGGCAGTTACAATAACTTTACATTGACTGTTAATGGTAAGCATAGAATGTTGTTTGTAGTGCAATGCTTACAAATATCATCACTACAAATTTATAGGAAAATGTAGTGGTTACTTTACTTCTACAGACTCTGATAGGTAAGCACTGCTTACAAATAATATTACTCTTTCACAGAGACATATATATGTAAATACGTACACACACGGCCATGTGAAACTGCACATCACAATAAGAGCCTATTAGGCTATCACTATAACAGACGACAATGATAACCTACTTGATTATCCATTAAGAAAAAAGGAAGGAAATTCCTTCAATTATGTAATGTAGAATTTTACATCGACAATGTTCCCTGGAGTGTTCAAAATGGTTGGCAGCCACATAATACTACAAATGATCTATACTCAAATGTGAACATAATCATCCTCAATCATCATAATCTTTTTGTTTTCTTCAGCCGAGTTGGCTTCACTTAACAAATATAGTTTCCTGGATTGCTCTTAAAAAATGTGTAGCTAAATGATGGTTCGATTTGGCCTCGTCCTCTAACTCTTTTAACAACAGAAACTACGTGCTAGTCAAATTTGGTGTCAAAAACACGCCATGGAGCTTGCAACAAAATATATACAAAGCAGGCCATGTAGATGATTGGCCTACATGCTTATAGCGACTGATTTAATTAACAACTTTCTCGACTTGGTAGATGATTGAGCTAGGAGTCTCTAATCGAACTCTGAACCCCTGACTTGTATTGAGAATGGATGATCAGATGAAAATCTGCAAAATAAAACAGCATCCCCATCAAAATTATACATGGCATGTCTAAAGAAAAAATAAATCTACTTGCAACTAAGAGGTGCTTTGAAGATACGAATAAATTAATGTTTTATCTAACATTTTTAACTTTAATGATTTCAAAAAGGAAGGAGCTTTAGCAATTTAACAATATATGAGTTGCTTGCTTAACACATTAAATATTTATCAAAATAGTTCTTGGGATGTGCGATGTATGTAGTGTATTGTAATAGAGTATTTAATAGATGGAATTACCAAATTCTTCTTGTAGTCTGCCATTTTTTGCTCATGGGTCTGCAAATGCACAACCTCCTCTCTTTCCATCCCTTCCCTCAAAATAAGTTTGTATACCAAAAAGGAAAACTAAGACATGTTTCCCCTCTCTTTTTGCCCGAGTTAATGGAAGGGAAGAGACGCTTGTTCCCCCACTGAAAAGAAGAACAAACACCTTAACAGCTTTCACAACAACAAAAAAAGGAGGAAAATCATGTTATTGATAATTACATTCAATTAATTTTGATAAAATTCACATGAAGCCCCAGTTTTTACACGATAATTCTTCTTGAAATCCTAATTTTACCAATTCGATTAACTCACTCTAAATTCAAAATTTTTAAAAAATTTGAAGCCAGAAACACAAATTAATGAAGATTGTTGGTTGGTTCTCACCTTCAATCTAGTATTTTGTGATAGTGCTTGCTCGTTGTCTTCCTCCTACATTAATTAAAATAAAATAATAAGTAAACATAGTTGCCAAGTTTTTAGTACAAAAAAGTTGTATAGCTTAATCCCCACTAACATCTCCAATGCTCTCATCGTCGTCATTACCATTAACCTCAGACTTTGACTTGTCGGACTCATCTTCAGCACCTCCAACCTATAAAAATAGTTCGGCACAAGTGTTTTGAGTATTGCAGTCTAAACTAAACAGTGCATAATTCTATGCTTCTCATAGATGGATACCAAATTCTTGTTGTAGTATTCCATTTTTGTTCATATTCCTCCTTTCATTTATCTGTCTTTTGCACAAAGGGAGCTTTTTCCTTATTTTCATACATTAGGAAATTTCTCGAGAAGAAGAATAAAATATAAACAATATCTTAGACTGCATATAATTACCTCATCACTCATGGACTTCCACTTATCTCCACCAGCTTTTGCAACTTATATTATTATTTATTCCCAAAAAGAAAACCAAAAATCATAAAGAAAATTGTCATAAACACTCCAAGTGAAAATTAGCATTAAAAAAAAATGACGAACTCACAATAACAACCGATATGTTATTCGAATATTTTTCCTTGTACTGTTTCCTAAACCCTTCCTTGAAAAATGAAACCACAAACAACATTGAACAAATTAGTTGTCTAATTAACCTTTTACCAAATGGCATAAAAAGATAATCAATAAGAAAAAATAGAAAGAAAAGATAGAGACAAAAATAAAATAAAATGCAAATGGGACATACATGAAAACAAAAAAGCACTTGGATGCCTCTTTGGCTTGTGTGGATCCTTCATTTTCTTTTCCTTCTTTGCCTTCCTAACAGCGAGCCTAATATACCATTGCAAGAAAAATCAATCACAAATAACTATAGCATCAAACAAAATGTGATAAACAAAAAAGAAATAAAAACGAGCGCGCGCACGCACGCACGCACCCAAAAAAAAAAAAAAAAGGGGGGGGTTAACCAATACACACAAGGCTAACTGTTGAAGTTATTTGAAGTAATTTTCACGGTAAAAAATCAATAAAAAACACTGCACTCAATCTGACAAACAAATGCTGATTTAAGGGGGGAAAACAAAATCCTAAACCATAACGAGGATCATACCTTTGTCATCCCAGCCAATGCTACACTGAGTGCAATGAACCATGTCATATGACAAGGATGGAAATGGGAGCTGTCTTGAGATGAAGTTGTCAATGATTGCCGGGATATCTCTCTCAAGGGCCAGATGAACCTGTCTACCTGTTGGCTCATATGATGCCATACAGACAGACATCAACTTAAGTGATAGCAGGCGAGCATTAAAGCTACCAAAACCGCAACAAAAATCTAGTGCAGACTTGCAATTCAGAAGAAGAAAATCTTCATATAGAAGACAACTCTATTGTGATGTAGCTTCCAGCAAAAAAGAAGAGGAAACATATATTTGTTGTTTCATGTGTAAAATAAACTAAGTGCATTGGTGCTGTTAATAAAATAACATTTGGCTCAATAAACTTAATATAGTTAAAAAAAGGCAACTGAATGTAGCTTCAGTCACATATCCTACCATATAATTTTCGCTGTGGCCTTTACACAAACACTTAAAGTACAAATGCAAAAAGTAAATAAAAAAAGAAACTTACTTGAAGATCTAATAGAAGAGGCACCTTCATTCCATCTTGCGTTCTTACAAGTAATCAGAAAATGCCTACATAGTAGTTTCATTCAAATGGTGTAAGAATTTCCAGTCTAAAAGAAAGGTTTAAAAAAAGCACACCGCACATAAAACTCAAAAATGCATAAACATATAGCAAGTCGAATCAGTGCATTTCCAATTGCTAAAGCAGATAGAAGCAAAATATTAATAATTTAATCACGTATCTATCCAAGTTGAAGGTGATTAATTGAATAAACAACTATACTCCAATTTTATCTATTTGATAGACTTTACTGTTAATACAACACATACAAGGCGAGAAGAGAGTCTCATTTTAACGTCATAGCCAATCAATTACTTGATTGTTCGTATATCGGCTCTGATATTGATTTATACTGCAGAGCAGAAGCACACATATAAGATACAGAGTAGCATGAACATTTGAATAACTGTTACAGAAAGTGTAGATTCACTATTTGCTACAGAAAATTCACATTCTGATTTGAAAAATAATTGACGAAACGTCGAAAAGTGTTGTGCTTGAAATGATGTTGAGATTCATAGGTATCGAATTAAATCTGTTACCTCGTGTAATTGAATTCATGGACGTGAATCATAGATGGAACGGTGATCAATTTGGACGAGGGGAATGTCAGCAATGATGGGCCAGTAGTCTCCTTTGTTCTTCAAACACCGTTTATTAAGAAGTGGGCAGCCTTCGATGCGAAGGCTCAAAAGCTTTTTAAGGTGGTCTTCCATAGGCAGCGCCTCAAGCTTTGGGCAATTGTAGATGCATAAATCTCGAAGAGAGGTGAGGATAGGCAACGCCTCAAGCTTTGGGCAACTGTTGATGTATAAATCTCGAAGAGAGGTGAGGATAGGCAACGCCTCAAGCTTTGGGCAACCGAAGATGGTTAAAGCTCGAAGAGAGGTGAGGTCTCGGAGGCCCTTTGATAGGGTTTCCAGATTCGGCAGATCAAACAACCACAACCGAATTAGAGATGGAGGAAGCACACAGTGTTCTTCGTCAGCATTGTTAGTAAAAGAAACCAGCTCTGGACATCCACCAAATCTAAATTCTTCAAGAGAGGTGAGTTTGTGTAGGCCCCACTCCCCCAGGGGCTTTAGTTTCCCGCAATGTTTGATTAAGAGGAAAGACAGATTTGGGGGAATATTCTCTTGGGGAAAGAGTTCCATTAATGAGGCACAATAAGACACCTCCAGGGATGAAAGGGACGAAAGTAGATCCATCCGATCGGGTAAGGACTTGACGTGTTTACAATCAAAGATCCATAGAACTATTAAATTTGGTGTGGGCAAGCCTCCATGGGGAAACGACTCTAGACCATCACAAGACCGTATCACTAGATGAGTGAGACTTTGGTAATTGTGGCCAGAGCCTAGTAAATTTGTCAAATTCAAATTCACCCAACTATTCATAATAGACAGATACTTGAGAGAGGTGCTGCAATCCTGTAGCTTCGTCATCATATTTAATGATGGACATTCATCAATAATCAAACTCTCAAGACAAGATATTTTATTAGACAACAACTCCAAAGTTACACAATTTTCTATCTCAAGTTCCCTAAGATCAGGAAGAACATCAATCTCTTGAAGGGACGCTAGCTTAGGACAACTGTCAACATGCACTTCTCGGAGGTTGACCAGGTTTTGTGCAGTATTATCACTTGGCCATAGAGTCACAAGTTCGTCACATCCATAAACTTCTAAACTTTCAAGTGTAGAAGGAAACTGTACAAATGCTTTGATGATTGAAGTTAATCCGAAAATATTCTTCAATTCTATTTGGGTTAAAGATTCCAAATTCTGCATATGATTTAGCACCACCACATTACACACTTCGGCTTGTAATTTACGAAGGGATGGCAGTAAGAGATCTGGAACCTTGACCAATTTTGAACAAGTTTTTATGTTCAGTTTGTGTATCCGAGGAAGTTCGATAACACCTTCTATTCCATGCCATTCCTCCCAGTTAGACATGTCCTCAAAAGTCAGACTAATGAGTGATGGAAAAGGTAATTTTCCATTGCCTCTATTTCCATAAAATTCAGCTCCAATCACTTTTACTTGATCCATGCCTCGAATGCTCAAGTCTCTTAGCAAAGGTAGTTGCCCTAATGGTGGCAAAGTCGTGCAATTTTCACAAAATTTGAAGCTTATCTCTGCCAACTTAAGGAATGCTGAATCTCCAATCCAATTAGAGAAATTCTCACCCCCGTAATACTTAATTTCAAGTGTTGATAAGTTCTCATGGGGCTTTAATGCATTAAGCACATCCAAATCAAAAAGCTTATTCTGGGAATCATCGAAGACTTCCTTCCATGCCAATCTTATTTTGCTAAGACTTGGCTTATACATTAGCCTCGCATCCTTTGCATCTTGAACATTCACAACATTTTGCAATTCCTCAATAGAAATTTCACCTTGTAGAGATGATAGATTGCCCAACTCCTTTAACCTCATTCCATTATTTTCACTTGCCGTCATTTTAGTTAACGTTCGCAAACTTGTTAGTTGAGCGATTCCCCGAGGCATGTCTTGTAATTTATCAGTACCAGAAATGTCCAGATGCCGAAGATTAATAAGATTTTCCATGCTTGTGGGTAATTTGGTAAGATTCCGACAACCTATTAGAATCAACGCTTGTAAGTTGATGAGGGCGCACACAGATTCTGGCAAACACTTCAGCCCAGTTCTATCTAGGCCTAGGTATCGTAAATGTCTTAAATCACCAATAGAATCTGGCAACTCGTATATTTGATAATCATTCAAGGATAGCACTCTTAAGCAGTACGAATTCGATAATAGGTGAAGCAAATTTGTTTGGGAAAAGTAATTAGAAGGAAACTCACCCGGTAGTGGCAAAAAAGTTCTCAATTTTTGAACATTGTCGAGAAAATTAAATCTAGGGTAAGTTTCATATGTACTGGGCTTGAATGACAAGTGACGGACCTTTTCAGAAATCTTATTACGAAGATTTTCCTTCAGCGCATCATCCATCCTCGAACATTTATCACCCGCTACAGACATAGCTAGATCATTAAAGAGGTCGTGCATCACAAAGCATGAAGCATTGACACTTGATTGTTGGAAGAATGATCCATCACGCAGTTCATCAAAATATTGACCACCTACTTCTTCAATTGACTTATCTTTCTTTGATTCCTGCAAAAGACCTTCAGCCATCCAAAGGTGCACTAGATGGGACTTTTTAAACTCATAGTCCTTGGGAAAGAGCGCACAGTAAGAAAAGCATCTTTTCAATTGTGGAGGAAGATAGTGATAACTCAGTTTTAGAGCCGGAAGAATTTCACCCTTTTCTTCAGCCATCCAGATCTCACTTTTCAACACCTCTTCCCATCCTTCAGGACCTTCTGTCCTGCGAAGAAGCCCCCCAAGGGCCTTTACTGCCAAGGGCAAGCGATTACATCTGCTTACAATAGATTTACCAATCTCTATTAAATCTGAATGTCCGTCAAAAGTTTTAGCTCCAAATGCATGTTGAGCTAACAATGATAAAGCATCGCCCTCTGATAACAAATTCAGGTGGTATGCTGGAAATTGAGACATGATTTTGGCCACCCCTTCTCGTCGAGTTGTAATGATGATTGTGCTTCCAGGTTTTCCAGCAAGAAAAGGACGGCGTAGGGTGTCCCAGTCTCCATAATTGTCATGCCAAATGTCATCTAAAACTACTAGAAATTTCTTGTTTGAAAGGCTTTCCTTTAGTTTGACCTGAAGCTTCTCAAAATTATCATCATCACACTTTTCAGAAGAAACTAACTCAAGAATGTTTTTTGTTACTCTTACAACATTAAACTTGTCCTCAGATTCATCTGAAACGCAAGCCCATGCCTTCAGATCAAACTTGTCCTTCAATCTTTCGTCATTATACACAAGTTGGACAAGAGTTGTTTTGCCGACACCTCCCATGCCCACAATTGGAATCACAGATATTTGACTACCATTTGATTCAACACCAAATACGATTTCGAGTATTTTCTCTTTGTCCTCCTCTCTTCCATAAACTTCCGATCCTACCACAAGCGAAGTTGTTGGCAATCTTTCATAAGGACTCCCCCTCACATCCTTCACAAAGCTGAGCATTTCTATCTGTTTGGATAGAGCTTCCAACCGGACACTGATCTCTTTTAGCTTGGAAGCAAGCCCGCGATCAGACATGAAATCAGTGAAAGAAAGATTAGTACAACAGGTGGGGATGAGCTTTGTTACCTTACTGGTGCTGCCTTTATTTTCCATTAATATGCGCTGCGAAGCTTCAGTATTCAACTCATCCACTAAGTCTTCAAGATCATAAGCCAAATCTTCCAGATCGTTCAGCCACTGTTTCACAGCATCGCTTGTTGTTTGCTTGTTTTCAGCATCAGTAAGCACGGCCTGGATCATCAACAAAGTTCTACGCCATCCTTTCAGCTGGGCATCGATTCCTACACGACGCAGAAATTTCAGCAGCTCACCAGAGGCCAGCTTCTCAAGCAAAACAGTGAGAATTGCACCTAGAAAAACTTCGACGATAGCCATTGTTATCTTTTTTGTAAGACAGGAAGCAACAGATCAGAGAGATGAATGCAAGAGAGATTTGACTTCTTGTGTATATGAAAGTCGTCTACTGGTGGTTGGGGTCAATTAACTCGGAGAAATTTCATTGGTTGTTGGCTAAATTTTTTTAGATGTTAAATTTCAATTATACAACATGGTGGGGTCAACTAACATGGAGAAATGTCAAAAGTGAAATTGAATAATTGATAGTGGTAATTGAATTCAATTATACAACATGGTGGGGTCAATTAACACGGAGAAATGTCTTTTTGGAATAATCTTTTTAGGAATAAATTTTTAGAAACATTTATTCAAAACATTTTGGAATAATCTTTTTTGGTCTTGTCTTGTTTCGATTCTTGTAACTTTCTTTGTTATTCAATAATTTATGTTTAATCAAAGAATCATATAGTTCTTTATGTTAAAAATGAAATAAAAATAGTTGATGCTAATTGTGAGAACGATGTATTGTCAAACATGAAACTATACTTTCTTTCGAAATCAACATGACACTATAAAAACCTCAAGAGACAAATGAAGATTTATTGAGGTAATCTTTTAAACTTTTTTCAAATGCTTAATGGATTGAAGTAATTTTTCGAAGGTCTAAAATTTCAATTTTTTTTTAATTAAGAGAAGGTATTCACACACTAGTATAATCTTGACTTTAATGAATACCATAGAAGACTTAAAGTAGGAAGCAACAAATTCTTGAAATCAAAATTGAAATTTCATGATTCAAAGACTGAAAATTTCGGGATTCGATTGAAGAATTCATTATCGAATTTGGGTAACTTTAATTTATTTATTTTTTAATTTCTTGATTAAACATACATGTAAACTTCTATTAACAATCTTGATTCTTGAATTAATTTTTTTCGGAGTAATTCTTGTTCCGTATTCCAACAATAGATTCTAAAATAAATATAATTTTTATTGATCAAGGATTTAAATAATTAGACATGAATGAATTTTTCAATAAAACTAATATTTGTAGTTTTTCAATAAAACTAATATTTGTTTCATTGTTGATGACAATCACAAAATTAAAATATACAAATAGGCTGGAAATCAAAAGGCAAAAAATATTTCAATTAAGCAAGAAAACATGAAGGAAATTCCTCAAATTAAGAGATAGATTAGTATAAATTGCGAAATTTTAGAAAAATTAAAAGTAATATTAAAATTTAAACACACACTATTTTTAGGTTGCTATAGTTATTGACATATTTTATTGTCAAGCGTAATTTTTCGAAATCTTGAATTGAAATCTTAAATTGAATTGAAGTTATGTTCCATTCTCAAAATGGACTCTTGTATCTTTGGATTATTACAACGATACATAATGTCCAAAGCAAGATTTCCTAAATAATGTTATCTGAACGTCCGATAGTTTGCCATAACCGTAGGTGGTGATGTGGTAATTGTGTAAGGATGGTATATGGATAGATGCAAGTTTGGTCAGACTAGCCCGACCGGTTCAATCGAGAAAATTAGGAATTGGGACCAAAACTGGTTCGATTAATCTTATAAAACCTCTAATTAAAACCTGTGCCAGTTTTCGATTTAACATGTTAAACCTATATAAATGTATATTTTTTTAAAATTTTAAATGGATTTTTTTTAATTTTTGTAAATGTATATTTTTTAATTTTGAAAAAATCACATGTTCGATCCCAGTTTGACCTCGTTCAACATTTTGATTCTTTCCTCTTTTTCGGATCGATGGTCAGATCGATTTTTAAAACATTGAGAATGACAAATCTTTTAGAACCAATATCATCATTAGATAGCACGACTTTCAAATGGTTTGGATCATTCAATTTGTGTAAATTCATGGAGTCTCATCTATTCCATATGTAACTAAGCATCTGTACGTGAATTAATTACTATCCGACTAATTTAGAACTAGAAAACTAAATGTGCACCTAGCTGCCAAGGCTCGAGATCACACCACTTGGATTTGGGTAGAGGTTCATGGTCCGCGACCACCTATATAAAAAAGATAAATTTATTTATTTATTATAAAAATTAGTTTTGAAAACAAAAAATAAAAAAACTTGTTAATTTATTTCTGCTCGACTTAATAATGGCCTAACTAATCTCATATTTTTAAAGATTGGTTCGGCTAGTCGAAAATGCTACCCATTGGTGTCTCCACATGCCAAGAAGAAATATTCTTTTGTTGTGTTTAAAAGTTATTTATTTATAAAAAAAAAAAATTAAGTAGCAAAAGTTACTTAAAAAATTATATTTTTGAAATTGGCCAAAAGAAAATTATATTTGATAAAATAAGTAATTTTAAAGTAAATTCGTAACACATTGTAGTCCTTGTATCATGTTGGGCATAGGGAAGTTTGTAGGGAAACTCTCACGTGGCACACTCAATTGAGTTCACTTGGGTGGACCATATAGTTCCTATTATGTCTAGTCACATTTCAACACTGGAAAAGATTTTTTCTTGACAGCAGTCAAGAAAATGGCTTTGCCGTATGAATTAAAATCAGATTTTGATAAAAATTAATGAAATATATAGTTAAAAAGTTATTGATATTACAAAATATGTATAAAATTAATTATTGGCTTTAACTTAAATTAAAATTTGATTTTACTCCCAGGGCATTAAACAAAACATGTATTGGTAATTGTAGCCACATCCTCAATCTTCAAATCATGCACTTATGTCCTCAAACTTCATTTCTTGACATTGTCTTCAACCTTTCATTTTTTATTTTTGGAACTTAGTCTTCACTAATAAAACCATTCAAAAGGGCAATCAAGCCCACTTAAAAAGAAGAAAACAAAAGCAAAGCATAAAAAGGAAAATAATTATATCCATTGGGCTGGTTTGATAGCCCAAGATTTTCCATGAAAAATGGAAAAGATTTTCCAACTTTGCATTTTGCCTTGTTTGATGCAAAAAATTTTCTAGGAAATTACTTTTCTTGATTTGCTTCACACGGGTGCAATTTCCTTGAATTGGTGAAAACCAATTCCCACCAATTTGGTGAGAATTCGTTTTCCAACCGACTTTTTTTTCTTTTCTTATTTTATTTTATTTTTTTTGCAATGGAAAGAAATTCTATCCACAATTGTGAAATTTTTTTTCCCTTTAATGGACAATTTATATGAAAATCAAAGTCAAACGAATACCAAAAGATCCAAAATTTCAACATTTTCCAAGAAAAAAAATTATATCAATCAAACACAATTAATTACAATTTTCAGTAAAACAATTTCTAGACAATTCAATTCTTGGAATTCATTTTTTTCCACCAATTTTTCACTTTTGCAATCAAACGGACCCTTAAATTTTAATTCATTTTTATCTTTCCTTTTATCAATCTCACATTCTCTCAATAAAATAATATTACACATAAACCCAAAATTTTTTCTTACTTTTTAACTATACATTCTTCAAAAAATACTATTCCAAATTTTTTTTTTTTTTTTCAAATAATGGAACTCAAACAACGGCATATTCATAATCTTCCCAAACCATAGTGCCAGTTGCAAAGGGTAGTGGGGCTGTTGGGTAGTGGCCCGGGTCGTTAATGGATTTTGCGATATTTTTATTATTTTCTTAAATGTTCTTTTACAATTGTTTTGTTTATAGAGGGGTACGTGGATATCTGTTCAATACGAGAAAACTTAGGATTGTGCTACATAACATTTTGGTTTGGGATCCCAATATTAAAATATGAGATTATGGGTTAGGGATGACAATTATCCCCGATTATCTCGATCCCCATGGGACCTACCCAAACTAGCAGGGGATTCCTGATTAATCGAGGAATTGGGGCAAGGTTGGGAAAAAATTCCATATCCCAAGTAGGGGACGGGGTTGGGAACAAGGTTCTCTCCTAAACTCGCTCTGAAAACCTTAGTAAATTGGAGGAAAAAGAAAATTTCACATGGTTGGGAATTGAACCCAGATTGGGCACGTGAACATCGAATACAAGAATCACTTTACGTTGAATACATTAGTTATTTTCCCTCGTTTTGACTTAGATAAATTAATATCCAATGAAATTTAGCTTAGATTACTATTTGTTCACTAAACAAAAAAGTTAGTCACTACTCATCCATTTATTAAAACGTTTACTCATCTATCACTCCTCTCAAATTTATTATCCACAATTAACGAAAAACTCCTACACCGTTAAATCACCCTCCCATTGTCATTTTCCATTTTAATTTCCCTTTCATGGCCTCAAACCCATATCTTTCATGGCTTGTTTTTGTCAAGATTTTTAAGTACTGTTAAACAAACAACCATTGCACAAGCCTTCGGCAAACATTGTGTATTGCATTATAAAGAAAATTTTGGGAAAGTTCAGGAGTTTTTCTTTTCATTTTCTACGAATAACTCAACACTCCAATTTTATTCCTTTTCATTGACCCTAATTTCCAGTATTGTCATGGGATTCTACTGCTATTCAAGAAAGATATTGGTCGGACTACTGAAATATAGGCCAACTCCTTTAGATACCAGATATTGTTGATTAGCAAAATGATTACCTCTCACCCATGTCCCACTTTCTCTTTTGTTTGCTAATGCAGAAGGCTCATAAAATTGAATACTACAACGTGAATCAAATGACAGTGCTTCAAATTCGAAATCCTATCTTGAGGGTGGTGGTGAAATCCTATCCCAGAAGAGTGTTAACAAAAATTAAATAGAAGTTGTCATTTGCTTGGCTGCGTTTTTAATCCAAGTAGACAAACTAATGGCGTAAATGTGCCAAATCACCTTTTTGTCTCCAGACGTGGAGTTTTCCATCAATTGTGGATAATAGATTTGAAAGGAGTGATCGATAGATAAACATTTGAATAAACGAGTGGGCAGTGGATAAACTTTTTTTGTTCAATGAGTAAGCAATAACATAAACTAAAGTTCGATATGAATTAATTTAATTAACTCCTCTCCTTTTTTATATATTACTTTTTTAATTTCTTATTATACAAAATTCAAAAAATCATTTTTTGATAATAACCAGATCCATTCCTCTTGTAATCTCCCCAAACATTTTGGAATTTCAAAATCCCCAAATCTCTTAGCACCTCGTCGAAGCAAACCTCAATTACCAAGGCTGATGGGTATCGATGCCGTCGTCACAACAGATGGAGACTCATAATCTCACTTCGTCTAATTGGCAGCCGCGTCTTCTTCACCCTATTCCTTACTTATGAATTCCATTTGAACGAAAGTACTCTTAGTTTAAGGTTCTTTTCTTTCTCTTCTTACATCTTGTACCACCAATTTGGTGGCTTTTGGGTTGTTTTTGTTGAAATTTGATTTAGAGAATGAAATTTTAGTTAAGTATACTTAAAAAGTGACTTTGTGTCAACTTCAGTCAATATTCAGACTTGATCCGATAGTCAAATTATAAATATAAATAGACTAACTTGTTCTACTCGTTGAGTAGATCGTCGTGGTATATTTGGAATTTCAAAATCAATCCGGATGAATAAGACATTGAGGTCCAAAGATGGAAAGAAAGGAGGAAAAATTGGTTGGGAAAAATGCCTAACTCCATAGCTCGTCAGCACTCGAGACTGTTGCTCGAGCGATAGGAGCGCGGGAGGTTCTGTTTAATAGGCGTCACTATCGCTCGAGCAAGATGCCAACGACATGCTAGCGATAACAAGGGATGCTTTCTTTCATGAAGGTTGCTGAGTTTAGGGCGTGACATTTCACTCACAACCTCTCCTCTTCTATAAATAGGACACTTTGGACTCCGTTATGCATTCCATATCATTTGTATTGAGCATTATATCAAAATCTCTTGCAGAAACACTCCAAAAATCATTTTCTTTGTAGAGGGAAATTTTTTTGTTCAAGTTCATTGGTTTACGTAATTTGGAGTGGTCCTATTGAGAGATATGATCGTTATATCTTGGGAGATGATTGTCGAAAAACCGTAAGCACCTATGCGGGGCAAATTCATCTTAAGGAAAAAGTGTCAAACACTTGCCTCGGCCAA